>PVJH01007372.1:0-93545 GCA_004026705.1 Nesogale talazaci | reverse complement strand
TTTAAGACCGGAGTCATTTTACCACAGAACTCCACAAATATCCAGTGTTCCGTTCATCCACATGGTTAGCAGCTCTATCCCATTATATCACATGGTGAAGAAGTTTGTTTACGAACTCTCTCAACTGCTTGATTGGTGTATTAAACAATTATTTCTTGAATATTCATTATGCAAGATAGTGAGGATACAAGAATGGGCACGGTAGGATCCATGCTGGCCTAACAGAGTTCACAGTCTAAAGGAGAAAATATGATAAATTACTATTACCACTAACATTTATTGTATGATAGCATTTATTGTAGAATGCCAGATGCTTGTCATGCTTGAACTAAGTCACACAACTGCCTTTTGAAGAAAGGGCTAGCATTTCTCTTTCAGAGATAAAAAATAAAACCAAGGGTGGCAACTTTGGTAACTTGACAGCAGCTGTGGTATTTAGTAAAGTTTAGGCAATCCCAAGTCTTTCTCACTCTAAAGTCAAGAACATGGTGAACAGCATGTGAAGCCTGTACATTTAGGTAAAGTTTGCTGGTCTTGGGAGCTTTTAACGGAATATAAGTTTAGAGAGACCAGCCTTTTAAGCCCTTTATGGAGTTAAGACTTTATTTTAAAAACAATGTAATAATATTTACCGGTACCTCAGTTACCCATGACTGTGTAATAATCCACCCCAAAACTTGAGTGGGTGGGCATAACCATAAACACACAAGAAAAAAGGATAAAATAGAAAAAAAATCTAAAAATTAAAAAAAAGGATAAAATAGATAAAAAGGACCTTATAAAATGAAATATTTTGTTCTTCAAAGAACTTTTTTTTGTGTTTTTTTTTGTGGGCATCACCGCCTCTGGTGGTCGTAGGCGCTACCTAGTGCTGCTCCTGAGAGCGGCCGCTGGATTTGAACCGCCAAGCCCACAGGCCACAGTCCCGCACCCAACCACTTACACCACTGGGGCTCGGCGCCAAAGGACTTTTTAAAAATGTTAAAAGATAGTCTACAATTTTGGAGAAAATTTGGGGAATCGTGTATCCAATAATGGTCTATTATGCACTACAAATATACATTGCTTCAAAAAGTTCATGGAAAATGGAATTGAAAGAAAATAGAATTTTCCACAAACTTTTTGAAACCCCTTTCTATATGTCCTTACATATATTCACACACACATATATGCATATATATAGAGGACGCCTGGTGGTGTTGTCATCAGGTAAGCAATGAATTGCTACCCACAAAGTTGGCAGTTCACTCCATGGAAGAAAGATGAGGCTACCTACTTCTGTAAAGATTTACGACCTTGGAAACACTGCATGGGGTGGTGTCAGTCAAAATGGACTTGATATATATATAAATAACACATATATACAAATATGTATAAAATACATATTATATATTACCAAATACACACATTTCAAGCCAAACTCACTGTCATCAAGTTGATTCTGATTCATTGTGACTCTATAGGTTTTCTGAGATTATAAGTTAAAAAAAATTTAATGAATCATTTTATTGGGGGCCCATACAACTCCCATCACAATCCATACAAACATCAATTGTACGCAGGCCACATTTACACATTTATTGCCATCATCACTCTCAAAACATCCTCCCTCCCTCCCTCCAGGCCCCCAGTATCGGCTCCCTATATTTTCCTTTCTCCCCCCCCCCGCCCCCTTGAACACTTAGTAATTTACAAATTGCTATTGTTTTCCTACTGTACACAGTCCAATGTGTCCCAACACTCGCTTTCCTGTTGTCCATGTCCCAGAGAGGAGGA
The DNA here is from genome assembly GCA_004026705.1 of Nesogale talazaci. Lineage (NCBI taxonomy): Eukaryota > Metazoa > Chordata > Mammalia > Afrosoricida > Tenrecidae > Nesogale > Nesogale talazaci. The sequence continues at coordinate 91,769 of PVJH01007372.1, read as the reverse complement.
GGCTACGTGTAGCTCCCTGAAGTTGGTTCTCCCCTTCTATTCCTCCATCCCTCCACCCTGCTGGTATTACCACTCCTATTACTAGTCTTGATGGATCATCTATCCTAAGTTTCCCATGTTTCCAACTTCACTGTACGTCTCCTGGTCTAGCTGGATTTATGTGGTAGAATTGGGGTCATGATAGTGGGTGGGAGGCAGCATGGGAACTAGAGGAAGGTTGCATATTTCATAGCTCTTACCTTGTATCTTAACTGGCTCATGTCCTCCTTGTAACCCCTCTGCAAAAGGATGTCACCTCACCTATTGATGGCCTTTGGGTCCCCAATCTGTACTCCCCCTTATTAATAATAATATAATTTTAGCTCTTTGATGCCTGACACCAGAGATGGTAAATTTTTATGGTAGCGGACAGCTCCATTTTTCTCCTGCACAGTGGCTGATGGGTTTGAACCACAAACCTTGTGGTTAGCAGCCCAGCACTTATTCCAGAGTGCCATCAGAGCTTTTTCTTTCTTTCTTTTTTTTTTGCTGCAAAAGGTTTTCATTTGGTCCCTGGCTTGGGGAGGGACTCCAGGCGGTGACATGGCTGGCGGGGCAGATAGGGGTGGAGGGGAGCTAAGGCCAGCAGGAGGAGGTGGGGGGCCCTGGCAGGTGGCTCGGCGCCGCAGGCTGGCTCCTAGCCCTGTTGGAGGGTGAGGCTCTCGAAGAGATCCTGGCCCAGCCCAGGGGCCGGTGACCCTGCGGAGGTGGGTCAGGGCCAGGGTCGACCCTCTTCTGGAAGGGTTTCACGCTCGCTCATGAAGTGGTTCTCCAGGAAGTCCCCGCGATGGGGGTCTGTGGGAGCGGCCCCACGGCCTGCTGGTCCCGAAATCTTCGGGCCGGGGCGGCGTCCAGGGTGTCAGGGTCCTTCCCTGCTCTTCCTGGGACGGCTCTGTTCATCCTACCAGTGGCCGTGGCCGCCGCGCCTGTCTGCAGGTTCTCCTCCGCCGCTCAGGGAAGACTTGTGCCCCTCCCTCCAAGGCCATGTTGTCGCCCTCAAAAAAGACGCCCTGCGGGGAGGGAGAGAAAAGGAACCCAGAGCTTTTCATGTATACACACACTTCAAAAAGTTCCTGGAAAGTTTCTATTATATTTTCTTTTAATTTCTCTCCATACAGTTACACACACACACACACCCCTGGTGGCTTAGCAGGGGCAGCTCACATTTTCTCCATGTGGTGTCACTTGGTGTGGCTCCACAAGGACATAAGGATCCAAAATGGCCTCTGGAACTTTGTTGCAGGCTTTTGGCTGAGTCCCTCAGTTTTCCTTCACATAGCTTCCAAGAGAATCAAAATAGAAGCTACAGACTTCTTGTTTTGTTTTTGTTTTTTGGGCATCACTGCCCTCTGGTGGTGGGAGTAGGGCTACAGACTTCTTTAGACCTTAATCTAGCACGGCATATTTTCATCACATTCTATTGGTCAACGCCAAGCCAGATTCCTAGAGAGCAAAATAGGCTTCTCCACAGAGCTGCAGCCACGTTGAAAATGTATGCAGGCGCTGAGCCCCGGTGGCGTAGTGGTTGAATGCGGGACTGTGGCCCATTGGCTTGGAGGTTCAAATCCAGCAGCGGCTCTCTGGGAGCAACACTGGGTAGCTCCCACAACCACCAGAGGGCAGTGATTCCCCACCCCCACCCCATCCCCCCAAAAAAGAAAGAAAAAGGTATGCAGGATGAGAGGGATTGTTGGGGCACTTGGGGAGCAATCTACCTTTGCGATGCTTTGAAGTGGAATGTGGCATTCAAAAGGACAAAGAAGGCTGCAGCAGTTAACAGGGAGAGAAATTGCCAAGGCTTAAATCTGAGTGTTTCTTAAATCTGGAGTTTATTTTAAAAGGTAGATTTGCAGAACCCAGCACAGGTCTACCTCTTCAGGATCCTGTGGAGTGAGATGCCCATTCCTTCAGCAGAAATGTTATGGATGGCTGAGCCCTGGTGGCGTAAGTGGTTGAGTGCGGGACTGCGCCCTGCGGGCTGGTGGTTCCAATCCAGCGGCAGCTCTCAGGAGCAGCACTGGGTAGCGCCCATGACCACCAGAGGCAGTGATGCCAAAAAAAAAAAAAGAAATGTTACGGAATACTCACTCTTTGCCAGTTATCACTCTATGCTCTGGGGGCAAAGGGGTAGTGAGAAAGATGGGGAGAAAGAGAAAGGAAGAAATACACACCAACAGAAAGCAAGAATCTTTTGGACTTTTGTACCCCAAAGCACTATTTTCAAAATAGACAAAATACCGTGATAATCATAATAAACAAAATAAGAGTACAGGTAGATTTAGAGAAAATGGGCATATATATACAAGTTATGATATCACATTCCCTTATTCCATCTCTAATCCACAATCACTCAGCTGCTTTCTGACACGATAGATTTCACTTGCTTCTTACTTATGGATCTGGCTAGGCTGCAAAGACCAGGTTGTAAGGTTACAACGGGCATTATGATAAAATAGAGGTTGACTGCATCATTACATAGCCACCAAACCACTGAGAATCATGACTCAGCCCAGTTCACACATAACCATAGTGATCACAACCAGTGTTACTCTCACCCTGTACCTCAATATTCATTAGCGTCAGATGTGGATTGTTAGAATGCCTAGAAGGGTTGGATAGATTTTTTTTAACTACTGTAAATGTGAAATGTCATATAAGAAAGTTGGCAAGTGAGGAGTAGGTGCAATTTACAATATTTAAAATTTCATAAAAGTGTAATTATTCAATATGAATAGCAATACATTTTAAACAACCTAAATTCCAGCAATAGTGATAATTGTAGTACATTGATAAAACATTATGCAGTCATTAGGGAATGGGAAAAGAATGCATTTTAAAATATACTAATCCGGAATGAGTTCCTGAAAATAGTGGTAAGTGGAAAAGTCACAATTCACAATAGTGCATGAGGTGTGCTTACATTTATACAAAAAGGTAAAAAAGAAAAAATAATCCATACATTTTCTTGTATATGCATAGACTAACTCTGGGAACAAAAGCTGGCAACATAAGTGGCTTCTTGGGAGAAGAAATGAGTGTCTGGAAGACAACAATGAGAAGGACACTTTTCACTGTAAATCCTTTTATTTCTTTTGAATTTTGTATCAGTTGAGTTTATTACCTGTTCGTAGGACAACTCAAATTAAACATTTTTTGGGGGGGCATCACTGCCCTCTGGTGGGAGTGGGAAGCCCAGCCTTGCTCCTGGAGAGCTGCTGCTGGATTTGAACTGCCAAGCCAGTGTGCCGCAGTCCCGCACTCAACCACTACGCCACCAGGGCTCAGCCCAAAGTAAACATTTAAAAATAGTAAATAGACTCACTGAGAAAATTTCTCCAACCTGGGAACACAAAAGAATTCATAATATAGACATAAAAACGATATGCTTTAAATATTCTAATGTGATTAAAATTATGGGCAAAATCAGAAGTCTCGATTATCACCTAGAGAGAAAAATCTTGACAATCATAAAAAGCTAATAATTATAACTAAAAAAATGATCCCAAAATTCATATGGAAAAAGGTAGAAAAATATTGAGAAAAAAGTAAAGTAATGATAGGAGAGCAGAACTCTCAGATTTTAAAACAGAAAGTATTCAGAACGAAAATAGTGTGGACTAACATATTAGTAGAAGAGAATATCAAAAATATAAATTTGGTATATAATAAAAGTGATGTTTCAAACCAATAGGGAAAATGGCTTCACTGGGTACCAAGTGGGAAGGGAGGGTAGCAGTGGGGTTCGCTCTTCAGGTCTAGAAAATAAGGAGGTTCATTGCTGTAGAGAATGAAAATAACTATAATAAGACTAAGTGGGTCTGTTTTTTCTCCCTAAGAATTTAAAAAAACTATTTTATTGTGAATTAGGTTGGGATTTACATATCAGATAATTTTTTTTGGTATCATACTAATCTGTCCAGGACAGATTGGAAATTCATTTTGAAAGTACAGAGAGTTTGAGAAATGTACAGTAGAATCACTGCATTGCTAGTTCAATTTTATTAAAAAGCCATAAGTAAAATTGCTTTCTAAAGCAGTGTTTATAAGTCTACACTTACATCTCTTTCTCTCACTGCCAGTGAGTTGGTTCTAACTCATAGAAAGTCTCATCGTTTTCCTTACATGTACATAAATGAATAAAGTTTCTTTTCAGTTTCATCCGGATTAATTGTTGGTAGTGTCAAACTTTAACATTTTGACCAATGTAGTTGGTATAAAGTGGTATCTTACTGGGATGTTTGCATTCTCCTGATTACTAATGAGGTTAGGCTTCTTCTCATATGTGCATAGCTCATTTGCGTTGCTTTTGCTATAAAATATTACTTTGAGTCCCAGGCTCCCTGGTGGCATAGTGGACTGTTCATTGGGCTGCTAATCTCAAGTCACTCTGCTGTCACCGCACAGGAGAAAGGGGAGACTGTCTGACCATCGAAAGATCGACAGCCGCCTCAGCAACCCTAGTGAGAAGGCCTACTTTGTCCTATGGGCTTGCATATGAGTCAGAATTGACTTGATGGCAGTCGGTTCGGGTTTTGATTTTTTCCTTTGGATTGTTTTTTTCTTTACAAAAATTGATTTGCATGGTTCTTATATAATCTTAATGCAATTCCTTGTCAATTATACATATAACAAACATATTCTCCCAAGTTTTAAGTTGCTTTTCATTTTTTTCATTGTGATTAGATTAGCTTAGTCCAACTTACCTATCTTTTCTTTGATTTTGAGGTTGTATTTAAGAAATTTTTCCTTTAAAAAAAGAGAAATTCTTCCTTGAGGTCATTAGATATTCTCCTTTATTTTATAGTAAAAGTTTAGATTTTTTTTACATTTAAGTCTTTCCACCTTGAAATTATTTCTTTTGTGTATGGAAAGTTGGAGATCTCTTTTCTTTATCCATATGAACTTTGGTTGTTCCAACACTATTTATTGAATATATTCTGTCCTGAAGAATTTACAATGCCTCGTGTCCACTTATTAAATTAAAAAAAAAAAGTGAATGTATTTGTTTCCGGCCTCTCTACTCTATTCCTAAACCTCAAGTCCACTGCCATCTAGTCAAATGGTACTCAGTGATTCTGGATAGGCTTTCCAAGCAGTAAAGGGAATAGAGAGCCTCATATTTATCCCTCAGAACAGCTGGTGGGTTTGAACCACTGGCCTTGCTGGTAACAGTTCAGTTGATTACTGGGTAGCACAAGCAGGACCTTTAATGTATTTCACTGGTCCTAACTTGGTCTGCTACTTATTGTCATCATGCATTAATATCAAAGATAGCATGTCTTCCACCCCAACACACACACACACACACACACACACTATAGTTGCTGAATGTGTGACTTCCACCCAAATTCTCTTCTTTGGAATATCACTGGGTTTTAAATAAATTATTTTGAACGCTGCACATCAGGGAGTACCTAAAAATCCGGTGGCTTTCTGGGCTTAAGTAAGATTGAGATTGTCATGGAGGGGAGGGAGGAGAGAAGGGTGTATATGGAGATTTTGTCCCAGGTTGCAGTTTCTTTATTTCTAATTAATTGCTGTAAAACTTGGTTGGTTTTCATGTCTCTTTCCTGGGCTCTCATTTTGGCAGCTGCCATAACAATTCTCTTGAGAGCATTCTTTGTAAGCCTGTGGATTGTCTCAGAGGGAACGAGAGCTCGAAAAGGGGAAAGTGGAAAAGAGAATGAGGGCCGGGGAGGAGGAAATCACAACTGAGGTCTATTTCAATTATTTTTCAACTCTTCCTCTTAGTCAAAATGACTAAATTTCATTATCAGTCAAAGCTTGGGGGATAGAAGATTAAATAATTATTAAGGGTTCATGGGGGGGGAGGGGGAAGTGAGGGGAAATATGGAGAGCAGGCACTTGGGAACTAAGTGGAAGTACGATGTTTCAGGGGTGAAGATGGCAACAGGTGTGCAAAGGTGGTATGCATACAATTGACGTATGTGTAGATCGTGATGGGTGTTGTATGAGCCTCCAATAAAAGGATTTTTTACAAAAGGAGGGGGAAAGAGGAGCTTATACCAAGGTCTCAAGTAGAAAATATTTGGAAATGAAGATGGCAACATGTGTACAAATATGCTTGATACAAATGATGCATTGAATGCTGTAAGAGCTGTAAGAGCCCCCAATAAAATTATTGAAATAAAGATCATGTATTCCTTTCTTGAAACAAAATTAAAAAATGAGTATGGACAAAGTTCAAGAATTTTGTAAAGATGATCTCTAAAGTGTTTGGAGAGACAATTTAGATCTTTTGTTCCTTCAGCATAGCTTCAATCATTGGTTTGGACAGCATTAATACTGCCGGCTTTGATTAGACATGATTGAATGCATTTGATGAGGGGATTTCCTATTAAGAGAAAATGAAAAACTATCACTAACCTTGGAAATAATGTTCTATAGAAAATATTGCCTAGCTGAGCCTATTCAGGCAGATAAGTCATATGATCAGCCACTCAGTAGTGACCCCCTGGATCCAAAGGTCAAGACTAAGTCATTCACTCAAAGAAATCTTTAAAAAAAAAGTTTAAAAAAGATCACTTTTATTGGCATGTAATTCACTATTTTTATTTTTTTTGGCATCACTGCCTCTGGTGGTTGTGGGAGCTACCCAGTGCTGCTCCTGAGAGCCGCCACTTGATTTGAACCACCAAGCCTGCAGGTCGTAGTCCTGCACTCAACCACTTACGCCACCAGAACTCAGCATTGTAATTCACATATTATACAATCTAATAGCTCAATCGCATTAAAAATAGTAGCATAATCACCACCACATTACATTTTAAAATGTTTTCCTTTTTTCCTGGTACTTATTATTATTTGCTCCCCATTTTTCCCCACCCCCTCATGCCACACCCCCAAGAAACAATTAATCCAATTAATGTCTCTATAGATGCCCATCCTGGATTTAATATGCTTAAACCCCACAAAACAACGACAGCAATAAGAATAAAACAGAAAAATCTCCATGGAAAAGAAAGCAGAAGATATAACTATAGGAAATTAAAAATACCAGTAAATCAAAAGGGAGATCTTATGATAAAGTGCTTATTTTCAATCTAGCTACATTGGAAATAATACCCTTTCCAACATATTCTGCAAGATAGCAAGGCTATTCACATCTCTGATGTATGGTCAGAGGGAATTCACCAGAGGTTTAATCCATGTGTGAACCCTGAAAATGGATTTTGGGCTTCCACTGTCATCCACAGCCTTTTGAAAATTGGCTGTTCATAATTTAAGTTCTGATACTATTTTCTCCTTCAGATTTGAATTTTATTATTTACAATTCAAGGCATTTTTAAATTGACTTCCTGGATGTAGCGACTCACCAAAAATATATCAGAATGGGTTGAGGGGGGATGTATGTCCAGCAATTGTCACAAATGACCGTGTATGTGCTTTCCCCTTGACGCCAGGATAATGTACAATGGCAGTCAGTGCTGGACATCAATACTGGTTTTAAGTGCATTTCTCAAGTGAATAGGTCGATAGCTTTGATGACATCATTTGTAGTTCAGGAGATTTCACAAATGAAATAATAGTAGTAATAAAAACCTGCTACAAAATGGTATTTTATTGCTACCATCTGTCTGACTCTATATTTTTCTTTACAGATGTTGTGAATTGCTGTTGAGTGCGTGGTAAGTCACACCAAACAGAACCAAAAGTTGCCTTGGCTGGTGTCCTTTTCATGATTATTGATATGCTTGCAACCATTGTGGTGACCAGTGTGTATTTTGAGTTCCTTGCAGCCTGGAAGGCCTCAGTTCCCAGCATTGTATCAGGTGATGCTCTTTTGTAATCTATATGGTTTTCACGGACTAATTTTCAGCACTAGATTGCATGACCTTTCTTCCTGGTCTGTCTTCATCTGGAACCTCTGCTGAAAACTGTCTATCATGAGCGATTGTGATGGTTTGTTGAATACCAGTGGCTTACTTTCCAGCATAAACACCATAAATGAATGAAAACATCAAGCTCACTGCAACGGAATGGATTCTGACTCATAGTGACCCTAGAGGACTCAGTAAAACTACCCCTATGGGTTTCCATGGCTGTAATTCTTTATGGGAACAGAAAACCTCAAAAAAAAAAAAAGAGAAGAAAACCTCATCTTCCTCTCTTGGAGCAACTGGTGGTGTCAAACTGTGGACCTTGTGGTGTGCAGTGAAATTCACTCATTCCCACCACACCACCAGGACCCTTTGCAATTCACCATAGTGCTGTAGTACTATTTTGTGCTTCCTTTCCTACTGGGTTGCTTGTCTCTCTTTGAAAGTAATTTTGGGTATAATGATGAGTGTTTCTTTTATTTTAACCCTGAAATTGTAAGGGACTTTAGAAATCAAAACAAGCACCTCATTGCTATTAATTAGATTTTGACGTGTATCCTACAGAACAGGATAGAACTACCCCTGCGGGTTTGTAAAGGGCCTCACCTTTCTCCCTCGGAGGAGCTGGTGGGTTCAAACTGCAGACCTTGCAATTAGCAGCCCAACGCATAACCATGATGTGACATGGGCACCTAAATTGTAAAGGAAAAACATGAATAGTGCCTGAAATTCTCCTACCTGTTTCATGATTGTTTCTGCTTGCCAGCATTTTGCTCCTCTTTCAAGGCTCAGTTCCAATGCTTGCCTTGGTATTAAGCCTTCCACAGCCCCCTTCCTCCTTTTTCCTCAGTTTTCCCACAGCACGTTTTCTTCATTCTCTTCTAGGTAACTATGTAGTTTGTAGGTTTTTCTCCTTCACCAGACATGACAAGACTGGAAAATGAATCCCTGGATTCCCAGCTCAATGTCCCTACATTAATGTGACATTGTTGATGATGTAACAAAGATATTTATTAATTTACTCTTTCTAAAATTACACTGTTAGAAACAACTCTAAATAAACAACCAGGTAGCAATCATAAGGATAATGTATGAATAATTTAGTTCATTAGTATGCACCCATGTAAGACCCTAAATATGAAGGTTGTTATATTCTTGTGAAAAATGCTGCTGATTCTTGACTTACTGCTTTGTCTCTCTGGCGAATACCCTGACCCACTAGCTGCGAAGTGCTTTGCTTGTAGAAGACGCACCTGCAGAATCCACATGAGGTTGGCCATACAGATGGACTGGAACAGGAATATGACGCAGGAGCAGACCACAGATTTTCCCAACCTGACCTTTCTTCGCAGACTGTTTCTGTACTTAAAATTTTGTTTATTTAAATAATACTCAGTTTATCCATATTTTCTTTTGTGGATCATGCTTTGGGTATCATATCTGAAACCTTTTTTGACCCAAGGTTTTCTTCTAGAAGTATTATAATTTTACATTTCAGATTTAGAACTATGGTATACTAAGAATTAATTTTTTGGGTGGGCACCACTGCCCTCTGGTGATCGTAGGAGCTATCCAGTGCTGCTCCTGAGATCCGCTGCTGGATTTGAACTGCCAAGCCTGTGGGCCACAGTGCTGCACTCAACCACTTACGCCACCGGGGCTCAGCCCACTAAGAATTAATTTTAGACAGAAAAAAATAGCAATTCAAAGTGAATTAAGGACCTAACTATGAAAGACAACAGCAAAATATTCTTATAAGAAAATATAGAATCAGGGATGTTACACGAAAATTTGAACAATTAATTATTTGATAAAGTAGCAGAAACATGAACAGCAAAAGACATAATATATAAATGGACCTCATAAAAATAACAATTTGTAAATTATTAGGTATTCATGGGGGAGGAGGACGGGGAGGGGAAATATGGGGAGCTGGAATTTAAAAAAAAATAAAAGAACTAGAGGGAAGGGGGAAAGAGGAGCTTATGCCAGGGGCTCAAGTAGAAAATGTTTGGAAATGAATGTGGCAACATGTGTACAAATATACTTAATACAAATAATGTATTGAATGCTATAAGAACTGCAAGAGCCCCCAATAAAATCTATATTAAAAATGAAAAAAAAGAAATACTTTGCCTCATTAAAGGAGTTTATCAAAACAGTGAAAAAGACAACCTGCATATTAGGAGAACATTTTCCTCAGTGACATATCCAATAAGAATCGATTATCCAAAGGCTGAGCCCTGGTGGCGTAGTGGTTATGCGCGGGACTGCGGCCCACTGGGATGGAGGTTCAATTCCAGCAGTGGGGCTGGGCCTCCTACTCCCACCACCGGAGAGCAGTGATGCCCCCCCCCCCCAAAAAAAAAAGAATCGATTATCCAAAATACATGGAAAACTTAAAAAAAAACCCAAACAAACTTATACAACTTAACAACAAATACACAAACAAATAAAAAATGAACAAAGGTTTTAAATAGATATTTCATCGAAGAAGATATTAAAGGACCAACAGATATATGGAAATATGACCCACATCCTTAACCTTCAGAAAGATACAAATCAAAACCACTCACTCCTACTATGAGGGATAACAGTAAAAAAGAAGAGGAAAGTTACATGTTGGAAGGATGTTGGGAAATTGGAACCCTTTTCTATTGTTGATAGAAATGTACTATGGAAACAAGTTTGGTAGTTCCTCAAAAAATTTAAAGCAGATCTACTATATGATTTAATCCCACTGTTAGAGATACACTTAAGAGACTTTTTACAATTGCACATCCTTAGTGTTTTGCCTCCATGTGGTGGGGTTGGACCAGGTGTAATCCCGACACTGTGTCTCCAGTGCTGTCCTCTTTAGGGTCATGGTTCAGCGAGGGACCTCGTGTCTCATAGTGGAGCTGGTCAAATGGTCCTCTGTGCATTGACTATTCTGAGCGGATATGTTGTTTGTTCTCAAGGCTTGGTGGGCCAGGATGTGCTCCACCCTCTCTTCCTCCCCCTTCATTTGCTCCTGCATGCTCTGGTCAGACATGTCCCTCTCCGTGAGCTGCAGCTTCAGTGCTGTCCTCTGAATTAAATTCTTCTGAGGGAAGAGGCGGTTGTTCACGTTGTTGGAATTAGGCCTGGGCCCTCACTTAAGAGATTTTAAAGCAGTAACACAAACGGACATATTTATACTAATATTTATTGCAGTATTATTTTTGATAACCAAATCAGGAAGTAATTAAAATGTCAAGTAATTGAAGAACGGATAAATAAAATGTGGTATATGCATACAATGGAATATTACTCAACTACAAAGTGAAATGAAGTCCTAATAAATGCTATAATCTAGATGAATGTTGAAAATATGTTGTTATTTTCAAAATAATAATGTATTATTATGAAAATAAATGCATCACAAAGGATAAATATTACATGAGCTCATTAATAAAAAAATACAAGACTAGGCAACTATTCTGAAGCTTATTAATGATTACAAGAGATGGGAGGGAAGGAGAAAGGGAGCCATTGTTATGGAAAGAAGTGAGTTTCTGTTTATGGTGATAGGGAATTTGGCACCTCTTAAGGGTAATGGTGGCACAAATGATTGATGTCAATAAGTTGCATGCCTGAGAAATGTTGAATTGGCAGCTGTTGTGATACATGCATTTTCTGTGGACATCACTGCTCTCTAGTGGGAGCAGGAGGCCCAGCCTTGCTCCTGGAGAGCTGCTGCTGGATTTGAACTGCCAACCCTGTGGGCCACAGTCCCGCACACAACCACTACACCACCGGGGCTCAGTCCCACATGCATTTTTGCAACAATGGTAACAACAAAAAAAGCCGATACTGCTGTTGTTTATACACAACCAAATCCCTCATGAGAATTGTTTTCATGAGTTGAAGTTTTAGGATAACATTTTAATGAAACATCCCTGGTAATTGACCTAGTATTGCTTTCCAGTGTTTCTGGTCTACCTCCTAGCTTATTGCATAGTGCCTGGGGTCTTAAGAATTTTTGAGTGCCCTTTATATCTATAAAATCATTGCCAAAAGCAAAAACTCATTGCCGTTAAGTCGATGCCAACTCCTAGTGATCCTCCAGGGCAGGGTAGAAGTGTTCCTGAGTTTCTGAGACTGTGTGGAAAGCAGTCTTTCTCCGGGGGACCCGCAGCCGACTTCAAACTGCTAACCTTGAGGATCGCAGCCAAACGCATAACCACTCTACCACCAGGGCTTGTGTGTATGTGCATTCTATATTGAGGAAGTGATCCACACAGTTTAGAAAGGGGGAAATTCTAAGTCTATGGGTCAGATGTCAAGCTGGAGGCTTTGCTTGACTCGGGTAACTGCACAGGGATTGATGAACTCCAAGATCAGTGGGTCAGATGGCAGCCTTCTGGCTGCAGGGGAGAATTAATACAAGATTTGCAGATAAGATGGAAGACTACAGTTCAAGTTCAAAGAACCAGAGGTTGGATGACAAGTGTGTTAGTCCGGGTAGACTAGAGGAACAAATTTCAAAGCCATGCATATGGATATAAGGAATGGGTTTATATTCAAGAGGAACAGGACATTGAGAAAACATCCCAACCCAGTCCAGCTCAAAGTCACAAGTCCGATATTAACCCATATGCCCGAAATCAGTCCATAAAGTCTCCTTCTGACTCACGAAGTCACAGGTCAGTGGCTACAACATCCCGGCACAGACAGGTGTCTCCCCATGGCTCCTCACTTCCAGGGCTCAGGGTCCATCAATAGCATCCCGTGGTGGCAGAAGCAACTCATCGCTGGAAAAGGCCTCCATGTGGCTGCCCCAGCCTCAGAGGTCCGGCTCCATCAGGGCAAAGCCGTGTGGTCTCTCCGCTGGCTACTCCAGTCTCCCCGCTGCCGCCATTCTGTGTTGCCTGTGATTAATCATCTCTGAGACTAACTCCCAACAACTGGGGAAGATAGCTTCTCATCTTCACGAGGGAAATACCGTGAGATTTCCCAGGAGTCTTAGGTGAAAGCCATGCCCACACAGAGGCCTCATCGGCTACTCAATGGCTATCTCCAGATTAACAGGCCAGACTCCACCCCTACATTTCAATTATAAAATTAACATAAGCACATGACTGCCACAACAAGTTAGATGCAGCAGAAAGCAGGGAAGCTATTCCACCAAACCAAACTAAATTTACTGCCATGAAATCATTGTCAACCCATAGCGACCCCATGGAGAGTTTCCAAGACTGTAACTGATTCAGAGAATAGAAGGCCTTTCTCCCGCGGAGCTACTGATATTTTTGATCTGCCAGTCACGAGTATCACAGCTCAAAGCACAACCACTATATTAGCAGGGCTCCTTTTCCACAGTGCCCACTTAAATCAGAAGCAAGTCACATTCCAGGGGAAATTTTCTCTTATCTGATTGGCTGCTCATAGGAGATCTCATCACAAGGAATTGTTATCATGGTTGTTAGGGGCTGTTGAGTTGGTTCCAACTATCACAACCCTAGGTGTAACAGAATGAAACACTGCCCAGTCCTGTACATCCCCACAATTGTTGCTGTATTTGAGGCCACTGTTGCAGCTACTATGTCAATCCATGGTGTTGAAAGTGTTCCTTCTTTCATTGTCTCTCTGCTTTACCAAGCATGCTGTCCTTTCCCAGGGACTGGTCTCTTTTGGTAACATGTCTAAAGTACATGAAATGGAGTCTTATACTACATAGATATAATTCGATATCCCTTTAGTAAGGCTATTAAAAACCAAAATCAAGCAATACAATAGAGGAGGTTTGAAAAAGATATGAGGAAATTGGATGCCTTATATGTGGTCATGCAAAGTGATGTAGCCCTTGTGGAACATAGGTGGGTAGTTCCTCAAAATATTAGACACAATGTTGCCTTATAATCCAGCAATTTAATTCCTAGGCATCTGTAGTTAGTTGCCATCAAGTTTGTGTCAACTATCAAGAATAAATGAAAATATAGGTCCAGGCAAAAATTTCTACATGAATTGCTAGCAGTACTATTCATGATAGCCAACAGGTGGAAACAGCCCAAATGTCATTGAACTGAAGAATGTATAAACAAAATGTGTTATTTATATACAGTGGAATATTATTTGGCAATAAAAAGAAGTAAAGTACTGACATATGCTGCCACATGGGGGAGACTTGAAAACACGATGCCAATCCTGCTAATAAAATAAGAAACCAGTCACAAAAGACCACGTGTTGTCTGGTTAATTTATATGAAATATTCAGGATATGAAGTTTCATAGATCCAGACAGTTCATTAGGGGCTAGGAGAAAGGATCAATGAGAAATGAATGCTAATGAAGACAGACTGATTGGATCAATGAAAATGTTCCCAACTTAGATGTCATCACAATTTTAATTATATGAAAAACCTTTGTGCTGTATACTTTAAAAGATAGTTTTATGGTATTCAAGTTGTCTTTCAAGAAAGCTATTTTACATATATAGGCATAAACAACACAGCCATAAAATGTTCTGGAAGTCCATTGTAAAAGTACTAGTTGGCAGTGGCTTATGCGTTGGGCTGCTAGCTCCTAGGTCAGAAGTTTGCAAACACCACATGCTCCTTGGAACAAAGATGAGGTTTCCTGCTCCTGCAAAGATTTGCAGTCTTATAAACCTGCAAGGGCCGTTCAACTCTGCCTAATAGGATCTTTATGAGTTGAGACCCACCGGATGGAGGTGAGTACCCACTTTACACATACGAGTCTACTAAGCAGATTTATTTTAAAAGAAAAAATGTATACTAAAAATCAGTACAAAATCAAACCAAGTACCATCCTCCAAAGAGGCGAGTGTGTCCTTGGTGTTGAAGGTGTCTACTGTAGATGGACATTTGGGTTGTTTCTATCTATTGACTATTGCGAATAAAGCGGCAGTGAACATTGATGTATAAGTATCTGCTGGAGTCTATTTACCCCCTAGTTCTATTAGGTATATCCCCATGTACCCAGGATTGGAGTTTTTTGGTTATATGATAATTTTATATTTAACTTTTTGAGGAACCATTTTATTATTATTATTATTTTGGTTTTTGGGGCATCACTGCCCTTTGGTGGTGGGAGCAGGAGGCCCAGTCTTGCTGCTGGACTTGAATCTCCATCCCACTGGACCGCAGTTGCGCGCACAACCACTATGCCACAGGGGCTCAGGCCCCATTCTATTATTTTTACAGCAGTTGTATTATTGTGATTTTGACTTGCATTTCCCTAAAGGATAGCAATGTTGTTATTGGTTTGTGGTTGGTGTTGTTAATGGGCTTTCCCCCTCCCTCAACCTGTATATCTTCTTCTGTGAGGTGTCTGTTCAAATAATATGACTACTTTCCTTTTTCTATAAATCATTTTATTGATGGCTCTTACAGCTCTTTTGTGTCTTTTATTTTATTATAATTATTTTAAGGGGGCTGAGCCCTGATGGCATAGTGGTTGTGTCTGGGACTGCGGCCCAGTGGGTTGGTAGTTCAAATCCAGCAGCAGCTCTCCAGGAGCAAGGTTGGCCTCCTATTCCCACCAGAGGGCAGAGATACCCCCCAAAACAAAAACAAACAAAAAAGAAAATGAAAAAAATAATTATTTTAAGTCATTTATTTGGGGCTCTACAGCTCTTTTTTTTTGGGGGGGGGCATCATTGCCTTTTGGTGGTGGGAGTATACAGCTCTTATAACAATCTATATACCCATGTGTCAAGCACATTTGTGCATATATTGCTAGCATCCTTTTCAAAACATTTTATTTCTACTTGAGCCGTTGGTATCAGCTCCTCTTTTCCCCCTTCCTTCCCCCACTTCCCACTTTCATGAAACCTTGATAAATTAGAAATCATTATTGTTTTCATGTCTTACACCGTTTGCTGCCTCTCTTCATTCACGTTTCTGTTGCTTGTCCCTCTGATGAGAGGGAGGTTTTAAGTCGATCTTTGCTATTAGTTCCCTGTGGCGGTCATGTGCTTATGTTAATTTCATGATTGAGATCTAGAGGTGGAATCTAGCCTGCTAATCTGGACATAGCCATTGAGGACACCCTAGTTCATGGCAGGGCCGAGCCTATGCTCCTCTTTGTAACTTGACTCCTTTTCAAATGAGATTTTATTACTGACTTTTGAGAGTTCTTCAAGGATTTGGATACATGTACTTTATAAGATGTGTGAGCTCCCACGACCACCAGAGGGCAGTGGTGCCCCCCCAAATTACAAAAGATGTGTGATTTACAAACACTTCAGCCAATCTATTTTTGAATTATTTTTAAAATTCACATTATTTAAGTAGCAGAAAATTTTAAATTTGATGACTTTTCCCCCTGCAATAATGGGCATAAGCATAAGAAGACTTGTGAGCATGGCACAGGTCCACCAGTGTTTTATTTTATTTATTTACTTTGAGATCATTTTATTGGGGGCTCACACAGCTCACATCACAATCCATGCATGCATCCATTGTCTGTCAAGCACATTTGTACATCTGTGACCCTCATCAGTCTCAAACATTTGCTTTCTACTTTAGCCCTTTCTAATCAGCTCCTCATTGTTTCCCTTCCTCTCCACGCCTCCCTCCCTCCCTCATGAACCCTTCATAATTTGTACATTATTATTATTTTGTCATATCTCATACTTTCCGGTCTCCCTTATACATTATGCTATGTATTAGGGCCCCTAAGTTTTTTCTGGAGCTCTGATAGTATGCTGTGTGGCACACACTGCGCGGCTAGCCACCAGCTTAATGGTTTGGCTTCAACAATCTGCAGGTGCAAGCTGAGGCTGTCTATTTCTGTAACTATTTGCAGCCTCAGCCACGCAAAGGGACAATTCTGCTATGTCCTATCTATGTGGTTGCCAAGAGTTGGAATGGACTCAATGCGAGTAAACATGAGACTTTTTTCACTGATGAACTTTCTCCTCCTAGATTTCACACTAAGTTTTTAGATAGTGCCAGTTGTGAGTCCTCTTTTATTTTTCTGCCAATGGATATTCGATTTTGTCAGAACCATTTTGTCAAAGATATTATTTCTTCTTCCATTTAACATGCTTTGGCTCTTTGCCATTGATCCATTGGTGGGTGGATGTACTTTTAGGTTCTCAGTTCTGTGCCACTGGGCTATGTATTTGTTGTACTAGTGCCAGCGATTTGGACACATGTAGCTGTGGAGTACTTTGGACGTGTGAGCAGGAGAGACTAGTCCTTGGAAAAGCAGAGGGGCCATGAAGAAGGAAGCCAGTCCAGGAGACGGGTTGACATAGTGACTGCAGCAGTGGGCCCGAGCATATGAAGGTGAGGATGACGTAGCTCTGGCAGAGCTCCCTCCTGTTGCACATGCGAATGCCAGGAATCGGAATGCAATCGACAGCACCGAGCGGCCTGGCTTAGATCCTTATGTGCTTCTGTTTCCATTCACAGGCTAGTCTAGTTCTAAACCCAAATTCTCCAAACCATTCTCCAAACCAGTCTATTTGTAGATGTGAATTCTATTCTCCACTCTTGTTATTTTAAAATGGTCCAAGAGTCTGTAAAGTGATTCTTATTTCTCTACAGATTTTACATGTCTGTGTTAACGAAGAAGCTAAAATTAACGACAATAAACGATCTTGCTTTATTCTGAATTGCTTTTGAAAGGTCTTAAAATTATTTCACAATTATCCAAAAACACTTTGCATTTGGTATTTTATATATTAACCCTAATTTACCTTATTTGAATATAATTGTTACCAGGTTGATAATGAGAACTGAAAAGCGTTTTGGATTTTCCTTTGCTCCGTTGCCAATTCTATGCGAACAAAACTGTCCAAAAGAACACTTCTTTTAAAAACAGAAAAAGGCGAAAAGAATGTAAAGAAAACATTGAAGTTGAGTAAAATGGTGGCTAACAGACTGGGAACACCTAACTCCTTTTGCTGAATAGGAATTAGGCCTATAGACATATCAGTGACTATAGACAGTAGGTGGCAGCAGAGAACCAGGTCAGGGGAACTTGATCCCTGGGAAAGGACTACCTGGGTTTGCTCTTTAGTCTTTCCCACCTAGGAATCAACATTTGCAGGGATTTGGGAGTCTTGGTACATAGTGTGCTTCTACGAAGAAAAAGAAATATGACAGGGTCTTCTAGAAGCCCAGGCTTAGTCTGTGTTCTAAAATGCAGGCCTTTGAACCTGAGTTGGCAAGCAGGCGGTGGGATAGTATAGGAGACTGTGCAGGGGAGGGCGGCAACAGGCGTGAAGGCCAGGCAAGGAGGAGGAGAACGTGCGAAGAGCGGGGAGGATGGTTAGCTTGCTGATACACGGTGCTAGTGCTGAGGAGAACCGGGACAGAGCGTGCAGGTCATTTCGTTTGTGTAAGCTGAGAGTGGCAATGGTTTTTTAAAATGATCTAAGAATAAGGTTCCATCTCTTGTGATCCTTAAAGAGTCATAATTTATTCTAAGAAAGGAGGGCTGAGCCCTTGTGGCGTAGTGGTTGTGCGCGGGACTGCGGTCCACTGGGATGGAGGTTGAATTCCAGCTCCACAGGGGCAAAGGATGGGCCTCCTACTCCCACCACCAAGGCAGTGATGCCCTAAAAAAAAACCAAAAAAAAAAAAAAGGTGAATGAGTACATTATATATATATATATATATATTAAAAAACACTTTAACATTTTAATGGTACTTTGAAATTTATACAACTCTGCTGTGAAATCCTCTTACATTATTGATTCTTCCTAGCAACTGGTGGGGGGTGGGGAGGGTCTGTGTAAGTGCACCTGGTCGGGGGTGCAAGAAGACCGATTAGAGAACGGGATGTGGCTGAGTTAACAAGGAGTAGTACAAATGCTGGAGTTACTGTGGAATGCTAACTGAAGGGGCAAAGCAGCGAGTTCACAACTCTTAATTTTCATTGAAAGTGATAGGTGGTAACCAGTTCTATGTAAGTAAATGTCTTTTACTGGCTCCATTTTTCCCTACAGTCTGTTCCAAGATGCATCATAACTACATTACAGTTAAAGGTCCCTACATTCAAATTTTGTTTCTACTCTTTCCAATTATGTGTTCTTGATAAGGTTGTCTAATGTCACATGGTTTTAGTTTCCTGTCTGTTAATAATAGTAGCTACCACCTTAAACTCCTGCTGCTCCTTCTTCTCCTCCTTTCCTGCTCCCCACTATTACCTGAATAACCAAGTCTGCCCACTGACTGACGTGATAGGGAATATATCATTGAGCTTCTTCCAACTTTTGTTGCCACCATATTCGTTAGAAGGTTTCCAGTATCATCAAACAGGAAAAGAAGTTGTTTGGTATATGTTGGTTTCAGGTTTAGTGAAAGTGGGTGACTCCAATCATCCAGGAAATAAAGTTCACCTGAGAGTTTAGTTGGGCAGCTTACACAAAGATTTTCACAGATTCTGTCTTGGTAGATGCATTTGATAGATGATCTCAAACAATTTCCCTAAGTATCTGTATAAAACTATGGTGATGTTATAGGTAATAAGGTGGATATTTTCATTAATCCCATCCACAGAATCTTCTCTACAACAAGGGACACTGCTTATTGGATAGAATCTATTCAATGTAATTAAGGATGGTGTTTTCAGTTTCAATCTGGGTCCTTATATTCCAATTAAAATCGAAAATAGAATTCCTCATTTCCAGTTAATAATATGAATTATCTTTGCTGCTATGAAAATATGAAGCACTAGTGTTATGGTAGGCTATATGTTGGGCTCTGAACCACAAGGTTAGAAGTTTGAAACAACCAGTTGCCCTGTGGGAAAAAGATGAAGCCTTCTACTCCCATAAAGATTTATAGTCTTGGCAACTCACAGGAGACAGTTTTACTCTGTGGGAGCAAGAGGGGACTTTCTATCCTCATCCAGGTTTACAGTCTGAGGAAAATTCTACTCTCTTCTAGAGAGTCCTGATGACTTGGAATCGACTCAATGGCAGTGAGTTTGGTTTTTGTTTGGGGCTATTGAAATGAACAGATTTCCATTTGGATTTCTCAAATGTTAATATATGTACTCCTCATTTTAGGGTATGTGGAAACATTACTTAAAGGAGATTATTTTAGAGAGAAAATGCATAGCTTTAAAAACTATTTAACCAAGATTACTTGATATGTTTTATGACTAACATAACTGGGTCAACCAGTATCTTATGTTTAGTCAATGCAAAAATAAACAAAATCTTATTGCCAACTAAAATAAATTATAAAAGCGTCACACATTATTTAGGACCAGAAACTAATCTTGTGTGGTTGAAAACTGATTTGGCTCTTTCTCTTCAGCATCTCCACTTTCAAACATCTTAGGCTGATTTAGCTTCATTTGTCATATGAAAATCTTCCGGGATGGCTAACATCCATTGCCTGATTAATGTAGTAACATAAAGCTCTGGCCACTGAGGCTCAGTGCAATGCAATTGTGAGAGGCTATTTTATCCCCATAGCTCCTCATGGGGTTAGCTGAAGTTTTTGAACTTATATCGCAGTTCAGCTTCTGTCTATGTTTAATTCTTCTTCCTCCTCTTTTCATCCCAGGGATTATTTGCAAAGAAGTCATTGTTGTTGAGTGCTGTTGAGAGAATTCTGACTCAGAGCAAGCAACCTCATGTTATACAATAGAACGGCTCACAAGATTTTCTAGGCTAGAATCTATATGGACGAAGATGTCCAGGTCTTTCTCCCAAGGAGTCACTGGGTGGGTTTCAACCCTCAACTTTTACATGAACAGATGAGCATGTAAGCCATGCTCCACTGGAGCCCCTTTTGTTCCCCGAGGCACCCTCTTTTATGTTTTTTGAAGTTACCCAATGGTGCAAAGTCATGTTAATGAAAGCAAAGTAATATCAGTTACCTTGTGAGTAAAAACTTTTGTTTGATTTCAACTTCAAATGTAACCTTTAACATTTACAAGTCAGAAAATTTGATAGCATGGAAGAGAAAAAAAGCTAAGTTGGACCATGTAGCACAACCAGAAGACAACATTCTTTTTTTTTTTTTGGCATCATTGCCCTCAGATGGTGGGAGTAAGAGGCCCAGCCTTTGCTCCGTGGAGCTGGAATCGAACCTCCATCCCAGTGGGCCGCAGTCCCGCACACAACCACTACACCACCGGGGCTCAGCCCGAGACAACATTCTTTATACTAAGCAAAAAATCGATGTTTTTTCTATCAATTCTGATGAAACTTATTTATCATATTTCAGATGCAAAAGTTAAGGACGTTCTCAATAAGAGATTTTTTTATGACTAGCTTTTTAGAATGCTTTTATGGTGCTTCTTCTGTTGATGGTCTCTCTTGGAACAGTGAGGCAGCAGTGGGTCACGGTAGGGTCATTACAGAAAGTCCTCGTTAGAAAGTCCTCCTTGGGCTGAGCCCGGGTGGCGTAGTGGTTGTGCGCGGGACTGCGGCCCACTGGGATGGAGGTTCGATTCCGGCTCCCAGGAGCAAAGGCTGGGCCTCCTACTCCCACCACCAGGGCAGTGATGCCTAAAAAAAAAGAAAGTCCTCCTTGCGAACCTCGTTCTACACAGACAGCATTCATTCGTGTCAGCTGCAACTTGACATGCAAGGCACATGGAGCAGAATGTGCCACAAAGAAACTCCGCAGTCGCTGAAGCCCTCACACAAATCAGTCTGAAGCCGTCACACAATTTAGAGATCTGAGCCGAAAGACTCTGTCTGGGTTGAGTCACAGGCCCCCCCACGAAGGAGCTGCCCTTTCCTACGCAGCATCTGTCAAGGCTGTGATGTTCCGAAGAGCTCTCAGAGAGAAAATGGAGCAGTGCAAGCTCCACGAGAGGGCGGAGGCCTCGTTAGTAACTTCCCCGCACGCGTTAGAGTCGGGTTGTTTGGAAACTCAGCTTGCCATCCTGTCTTGACTCCCGAGCTTTCCTTCTATACTTTCTGCCATCAACATTGCCTGTAACTGGGGACTTGCACTCTGCAGGGTTGGCAGTTAGAAACGGCCAGCCGCTCTGCGGGAGGAAGACGGGCCTTTCCTCTCCCATAGCCAGTGCCAGTCTCAGAACCGCACAGGGACAGCTATGCCCTGTCCTAGGGGTTGCTCTGAGTGGGCATCGGTACGATGGCAGTGAGTCTTTCTGTTATTTTTTGTCCTGAGCTCTTATGCCTTCCTTGCTTCTTAGAGATGGCTCATTGCTAACCCATGGCTTGAGCGAGGGTTTGTTTTTTAATTTGATGTTTCTAATTGAGATATGATTGACATTCGCTATACAACACGCATTTAAAGGATATTACGTGTTGGCGTACATGCATCTGAGAAATCAACATTACAGTGAAAGTAACAGAACATATCCATGTTCACCCTTCCCCCAAAGTTTCCTTGTGCTGCTCTGAATGCCGTCGCTCCTATCCCGCAACTCTTCTTCCTAGTCTATTGTGGTCCACTGTGCCGCGGTTAGGTGCCGTTGAGCCAGTCCTGACTCCTCGGGACCCTGGGTCCAGCACAATCAAGCACAGCCCGTGCGTCCCAGCCTGCTGTGCGCATGCAGCCAGGCGGCCGGGGGTCTCTGCCCGCACCATATCAGACCATGCGCTGCTGCTATTCATCAAGTCGTCAGGGGCTATTCCCTCAGAAACGGCCAGCCTCTTCCTTCTTAAAAGTCTTTCGCAGTCTGGAAGTTCCACTGAACCCTGTCAAACATGGGTGACCCTGCTGGTATTTGAAACATTGGTGGCATAGCTTACAGCATTACTGCAACGTGTAAACAACCACAATACAACTAAATGGTCTAGAGTTTTGGTTTTTGTTTTTTGGGAGGGCATCACTGCCCTCTGGTGGGAGTGGGAGGCCCAGCCTTGCTCCTGGACAGCTGCTGCTGGATTTGAACCGCTAAGACAGTGGGCTGCAGTCCTGCACTCAACCACTACGCCACTGGGACTCAGCCCCGGTCTAGAATTTTTTTTTGGGGGGGTGGCATCACTGCTCTCTGGTGGTGGGAGTAGGAGGCCCAACCCCACTGCTGGAATTGAACCTCCGTCCCAGTGGGCCTCAGTCCTGCGCACAACCACTATGCCACCGGGCTCAGCCCCGGTCTAGAATTTTATATAAATGAATGTACTCTTTCTGGTCTGGATTCCGTGAGCATAATTATTTTATGATTCATCTACATTATTAATTATTTCTTGTCATGTAGCTGAGGACTATTCATATGCTGTTGCACTTTGGGGTTTTTGCCCATGGAGGCTGATCATAATTGCAGAGTTCTCAGCATTTGTGTACAAGCCTTTGTTTTTATAGGTTTCTTTTGTTCTTTTGTTCTTTTTTTTAAAATTGAGGGCTCTTACAACTCTTATCACAATCCAGACATTCATCCATTATATGTCAGACACAGTTGTACATTTGTTACCCTGGTCATTCTCAAAACATTTGCTTTCTGCGTAAGCCCTTGGTATCAGTACCTTCCTCCCCCTCCCTCCCTGCGCCCTCTCTCCCTCATGAGCTCTTGATAATTTAGAAATTATATTATTTTGTCATATCTTACACTCTCTGTTGTCTCCCTTCATTCACTTCCCTATTGTCTGTACCCCAGGTATGAGGTTTTATGTTCTCCCTTTAACCCCACCTTCTCTCCACCCACCGAGAATTGATACTCAGACCACTGGTCCTGAAGGGATCATCTGTCTGGATTCCCTGGGTTTCTGGTTCCTATCTGTACCAGTGTACATCCTCTGGTCTAGTTGGATTTGTTAGATTGAATTGGGATCATGACAGTGTCGGGGAGGAAGCATTGAAGAACTAGAGGAAAGTTGTATGTTTCATCATTGCTACATGACAGAAGACTGGTTCGTCTTCTCCCTGTAACCCTTCTATAAGAGGATGTCCTATTACCTACAGATGAGTTTTGGGTCCCTAAGCTGTATTCTCCCTTATTTACAACAATATAATTTTTAGTTCTTTGACACCTGATCCCTGATCCGTTCGACACCTCGTGGTCACACAGGCTGGTGTGCTTCTTCTATGTGGGATTTGTTGCTTCTGAGATAGATGCCTGCTTGTTTACCTTCAAACTTTTAAGACCTCAGATGCTAATCTTTTGATAGCCAGCCACCATCAGCTTTCTTCACCACATTTGCTTATGCACACATTTATCTTCAGCAATCACTTCAGGAAGGTGAGCATCATGGAATGCCAATTTAATAGAACAAAATGCTTGTATATTGAGGAAGTACTTGAGTGGAAGCCCAGGTCCATCTGCTGTCTTAATAGTGAATCTATAAGTATATGCATGTAGATCTATTTCCCCATCATCACATATAAATATATTTGCCTATGTACATGCCTGTATTTAGACCTCTATAAATGCCCTTTGCCTCCTATTTCTTTCCTCTATTTTCTTTACTTCCTCTTTTACTTCCCCTTTGTACCTTCATTTGGGTTTCAGTAATTTCTCTGTTACGTTATCTTTGATCAATCCCTATCAGGCCTCTCACACCCTCATTGCCACTGATTTTGGATCACTTGTTTTTCCCTTGTAGGTTTCTTTTTAAAGAACAATCAAGTTGAGGGATTCCCTTTTTCTCATCTACTGAAAGGCATTTATTTGTTTGTATTCTTTCTTCTAATTCAGAAATGGACACTGTCTTTTGATATGTCTTTTAAACTAAAAAGTTATGATTTTCTATGTATTTTTCCGTTTTATTTTTTCATCTTTTAAAATTTTTGTTAGGAAAAAATAACATTTTTATTAGGTTATAATTCACATACCACACAATTCAATAGTTCAGGCATAGTAAGAAGACCTGTGAAATCAGCACTACAATTCATTTTAGAACTTTTTCTTCTTCCTTGTAGTCATTGCTGTTATCTCCCTATATCCCCTGAATCTTCTCTGTCATGCCCCTAGGTAATTATTTTTTTTATTAAAAAAATATTTTTGGCATCACAGCCCTCTGGTGGTTGTGGGAGCTACCCAGTACTGCTCCTGAGAGCCGCTGCTGGATTTGAACCGCCAAGTCCGCAAGCGCAGTCCCACACTCAACCACTTATGCCACCAGGGCTCAGTCCCACCCCTAGGTAATTATTAATCCAGTTATTGTCTCTAAAGATTTAACTATCCTGGATTTTATTTTATTTATTTATTTGTGGCATCACTGCCCTGGTCGAAGTAGGAGGCCCAGCCTTGCTCCTGGAGAGCTGTTGCTGGATTTGAACGGCCAACCCTGTGGGCCGCAGTCCTGTACACAACCACTGCACCACCGGGGCTCAGCCCTATCCTGGATTTTATTTGCAGGAACGCATACTAAACAAAAATAAGAAACAAATTGAACTAAAATGCAATGGCAAAATAAAATAGAGAAAATGTCAATAGAAAAGAAAGCAGAAAAAAAAAAAATATATATTTTTGGGCATCACTGCACTCCGGTGGTGGGAGTAGGAGGCCCAGCCCCACTGCTGGAATTGAACCTCCGTCCCAGTGGGCCGCAGTCCCGCGCACAACCACTGCGCCACCGGGGCTCAGCCCGAAAGCAGAAAATATTAAAAAATGAAACAAATTAAAAAATGGATCAAAAGAGATCAGATAAATTGTTACATTTTAGCCTATTTGCATCTGCTATAATTGATTTTACAATGTTCTCTATCTGATAGCAAGGTTACTCACATTACAGGATTACGGTCAGAGGGATTGATTGCAGGGGACCTTGTGAGGACCCTAAAATAGATTTTGGGCTCCCATCGTCATCCTTAGTCTTCTGCAAACCATGTGTGTAGAATGTTAGCTCTAATACCATTTCCCTCTTCATATTTGGATTTTATTATTTGAAATCCTTTTGTCATAGAGGTTGGTATGTTCCTTCGATGTGGAATTAGCTTATCCCTCTCTTAGATGAGTGCTTGTTTTAAGATATCTGGGGCCTTTTAGGCACCAGACACTATTCTTTCTGATAGTTGGGAACCATCTGCTTTCTTCATCACACTTTGCCGTAGCACCCATATCTTCAGTCATCTCATCATGAGGGTGAGCATAGGGTGAGACCAATAAGAACCAATTGTTCTTAGACGAATGTCATGATTAGGTGCAAGCCTAAAATCTATTCATATATCTAACCTCACATGTTCTTTTGATACTTCATGTATCATTCAGTATGTTGCCTATGGGAACCTTCAAATACGTCAACATTGTGACTCAAGGCTTGACATTTCCCTTCAGTTTCTTCACCTTCAGATAGGTAGAGCATGTTCTTCCTATTTGGCTTTTTAACTTCACATCTTTTCACATTTCGCTGTAATACTTTATCTTCTTTGAAAAATTTTGTTCGGCTCCTTTATTTTGTTATTTTTCCCATTTGCTTTAGCTATTCTGTGTATAAAATGAAGTTCCAGAGTCTCTTCTGGGGCTGAGCCCCGGTGGCGTAGTGGTTGTGCGCAGGACTGCGGCCCACTGGGACGGAGGTTCAATTCCAGCAGTGGGGCTGGGTCTCCTACTCCCACCACCGGAGAGCAGTGATGCCCCCCCCAAAAACAACCAAAACAAAACAGAGTCTCTTCTGACATTCACTTCAATCTCTCCTACCTTCACCCCCCACCACAATTTTGACATGTAATTAATGTATCATACAATCCAAGGGTATAAATATATTAGGGGGTTATGCAATCATCACTACAATGAATTTTATAGCATTTTCTTCATTCTTGTACCCATTATTATTAACTCTTCACTAGTCTCCAATTTCTCCTGCCTTGACCTGAGGGAGTATTAATCTAGATACAGTAGTTTCTATAGATTTACTTAGTCTGTTTATCATATAAGGAAAACCATACCAAAAAATCTCCAACAACAACAGCAAAATAAAAAAGAGTAGCCTCTGTTCAAGTGAAAGTAGAAGATAATAAACTTGAACAAATTAAAAATGAGTCAAAAGGAAAGCAAATGATAATATGTTACACATTGACTTACTTATGCTTGCAGTAAGGAACCCGTGGTGGTGTAGTGGTTATGTGCTGGGATGCTGAACACAAGGGCAGTAGTTCAAAACTGCCAGCAGACCCATGGAAGAAAGATGTGGTTTTCTACTCCTGTAAAGAGCTGTGGTATTAGAAACCCACAGTATAGTTTATAGGGGCAGTTCGAAGAGGGTCATTAGGAGAGGATAAACCTGGTGGCAGTGAGTTTGGATTTTGTATCTGCAGTAATTCATTTTCCGATGCACTCTGTCTGAGGGCAAGACTATTGATAAAACCAAACTCACTGCCATTGAGTCATAGGAAATTCAATGGAGGCTTAATTCATTTGAGGACTCTGCAAATGGATTTTGGGTCTCACTGTCATCCATTGCCATCTGCAAACCAGTGTTTAGAATTTGAGCTCTAATATTATTCCCTCTCCTGAACTTAGATTTTTGTCATTTATAATCCTTGTATCACACAGGCTGGTTCTCGTTCTGCATAGACTTAGCTGATTGACCCCCCCCCTCCAGTTATATGGTTCCTTCCTTTAAAACATGCCTTAAAGATCCCAGAAAAGACACTATTATTTCTAATATCTGGGCACCATCTGACTTTTTTTCACCACACTTTACTATAGCAGCCATATAGTTAGCGATAACTTCATGAGGGCAAGTAATGAGTGGGGCCATATCATAAGAACTAAATTTGTTCTCATATTTGGGCTTAGGGGATTCACTTTAGAGGCAACATTTTCAGGTTTTGAGAAATAATTAAAGTAACCTCCATGAGATATTTCACAATTCAAATAATTTTATCATTAATCTAGCCAATGGTATAGAATATAATGAGCTATTGAGAAAAGGAAAAATATATAGGACATTCTTTTAGACTAGAATACATGGGACACTTATATAGGTTAAAAGTTGTAATTAAACACTGTCTAAGAAAACAATGAGGGTGAGATCCAAGGTAAAAATTTCATCACTCTCATTTATTAAGGCAAAAACCATCACTATAAGAATAACACATGTGGGGGCTGAGCCCTGGTGGCATAGTGGTTATGTGTGGGACTGCGGCCCACAAATCCAGCAGCAACTCTCCAGGAGCAAGACTGGGCCTCTCACTCCCACCAGAGGGCAGTGATGCTCCCCCCAAAAAAGAATAACACATGTCACAAAAATCAACGAAAGCATGCAAACAGCAAGTATATGGGAGTCTTAAGTTGCCAATTATTGATCATTCTCAAAATCAAGAGATTTGAAGCCCAGTTCACCACCTTCCAAATTCATGACCTTGGGATAGAAGTCCTACTTCTTTTCAAACACCAAAGGTGTTTCAGTTGTAAGTCCAAAGAAGTATTTCATGTTCTTTAATCTGAAATAGGTGTGTTTAAGGTAAAGTCCAGTTCATATAAATGAGGTTTCCAAATCACATAATTCTGATGTGGACTATGAAGAATTCTTTTTTTTTGGGGGGGGGGCATCACTGCTCTCCGGTCGTGGGAGTAGGAGGCCCAGCCCCACTGCTGGAATTGAACCTCCATCCCAGTGGGCCGCAGTCCCGCGCCCAACCACTACACCACCGGGGCTCAGCCCAAAGAATTCTATACACCTAGAAAAGACAAACCATCACTTTTCTATCAGTTTGTTGTATTGGGGTGGCTGTGTGTTGCTGTGATGCTGAAAACTAAGTTAGTGGTATTTTAAATGTCATCAGGGTCACCCAAAGTGAACAGGTTTCAGCAGAGCTTCTAGACTAAGAACAGATAATGAAGAAGGAATCAGTTCTCCACTTCAGAGGAAGTAGCCACTGCAAACCTTATGCAGAGCTTTCAAACATTGTCAGATACTGAAGGCCTAATGAATGGAAGCAGAACATTTTTGGAGCTAGTGCTGGAGGATGGACCCCTTGGGTGGTCCTTGGGCACTTGACATGTGACAGAGGAGGAACTTATTTCACAGAATAGAGTGTACTATAGTGAGCTGAATGGGGAATGGAGCCTTCAGGATCTTCATTTGCTGATGGGGAATGACTCAAGGTAAGGAGAAACAGCTGTAAAAAATCTGCTAATGAGTGGAACTTGGAATGTGCAAAATATGAATCTAGGAAAATTTGAAGTGATCAAAAATGGAATGTAACACCAGAGTAGCTAAAAACACGAGGAAATGCCCTTATTCACTAGCCATTTGGGAAGTTCAAGTCAAAGCAATGATGAAATACCATCTAACTCCCATAACCATACCCCAATTTATAAAGACAGAGAACAACACATTTTGGAGAGGGTGTGGAGAGATTAGAACTCTCCCACACTGCCGGTGGGCTGGTAAATATGTGCAAGCACCGTGGAGAGCGACATGGTGATGTCTAAAACAATGAGGTCACAGAATTACCCTATTCTATACCAGCATATATCATTGCTGGGCATATACCCCAAAGAAATAAGAGAAAGTTCTCTAACAGCTGTATGCTCTCCCACGTTCATCGCAGCACAGTTCACAATAGCAAGAAGTTGGAAACAACCTAAATCCAGTCAGTACAAAAATGGATAAAAAAACTTTGGTATCTACACTCAAGGGAATAAAAACTACACAGCCAGGGCTGAGCCCCGGTGGCGTAGTGGTTGAGTTCGGGACTGCAGTCCACTGGTTTGGCGGTTCGAATGCAGCAGCAGCTCTTTAGGAGCAAGATTGGGCCTCCCACTCCAACCAGAGGGCAGTGATGCTCCCCCCCCCAAATAAAAAAAAATTAAAACTACGCAGCCTTAAAAAACAGCAATGAACCTTGAAACACCTCATGACATGGAGGGATCATGAAAACTTTATGCCAAGTGAAGTTGGTCAATCACAAAAGGACAAAAACACCATATGAGTCCACTGCTGTAGGAACAAGCAACAGGAGGGGAACAAGTTCAGGCTCAGGAGCATCCAGCCTTCTGGCCACGGCAGCCAGGCAGCATGGCTGAGAGTCCGCCTCATGCTAATGAGTCATGCACCATCCTTTCTAGGTGCCTGTCTTGAAGGTCACTTTGGCAGAGGGCTCCTCAAATTGTCAAGGAAAGAGAAGAGCATATTGACTGATTATGGCTTCCTGCAAAGTTGTGATGAAGTCCCCTTCCCTCAGACAGGGAGACATTACTTTCAGTGGGTTGAAGGATCTTGAGAGGAAAGTCAAGGCAGGAGGGTGGAAGACAAGTGCATGTCTGTGGGTAGAAACAGAAGTAGGACGAATTTCCAAGTTAGGGGTGAGGGTGGGGGATGACTAACAATACTTTTAAGGACCCCAAAGTATGTCTGGTTTTTGCACTTAATAAGTCATATTGCCTTGAGTTTCTACACATACCCTGGCAACTCAGGCCAAGTACCATAAAACACTGTGGCATTGAATCCTGGATCTTTAAGGTACACAACATGCTCCAGAGGCCATACCAGAGTGATCTGATATGGAAAATTCTCTAGGTGAACTAGACTCTACCTTAAAGATACCTGGAACCTGAAAACTTACGACTGAAAAAATCATGGTGTTTGAAAAGCAGAAGACAGCTATACCAAGAGTTTTGAACTGCCTATAGGTGGACAAATATTGACTTAGTACATCAATGTCCTACTTGCTGTATTAAGATATATATTATTCTGGCAGACCTGTTATTAACATTTCAGTGAATATTATTGTAAATTTTGCCTGACAACCGACTCCCATTGTTTACATAAATAGTGTATAGTCATAGTAAGAATTTATTCTGTGCAAGTGAATAACTCAGGTATTGTGATCTCTACCATAGCTAATCTACGCTGGTCCAATATCACTCTCTCAACAGTGTTTTAAAAATTAATACTGGTATCTAATCAATGACTATTAACAGAAGATCCTTATGCTCCAGGGAGATGATCGATAAGATTCTCTACCATAAATTAATAAGGAGGTCTCTAAGGGGAGCCACAGACAGATAAAAACATAGTTCAAAAAACAAAACAAAGCGAAAAATCCAACATAGTTCCAGGAATGTATTTAGGACTTACACTAAATCCTAGTTCCAATTTAAGAACAATTAATTCTTATGACCTGGTCCTGACCAATACTCGCCTTCATGAAGGAAACAAAGAAGATGTGGGTGCCAAAACAAAATGTCGTGAATAGATTAGATAGGGCCCGGCTATCAGAAAGAACAGCATCTGGTATCTTAAAGGCTTGTTTCTAAACAAGCAGCCATCAAAGTGAGAGGTCAACGAAGTACCAACATCTGTGACCTGACTACTGTAGATAATACCATCCAAATCTGCAGGAGAGAATCGTATAATAGTTTAACTTGTGAGATTCTGGTTTGCAGAAGGCTATGGATGACAGTGGAAGTCCAAGATACATTTGCAAGAACTGCACAGGAAATAAATCTTCAGTGATTTCCTGGAACCAGAATGGATGGATGGAAATAAACTGGTCACCAAACAGTACTGGAGAGATGACTATAGGAGATCAAAATGATAAACCTGACTTGAAAGGCTAGAACCTTGTCACTTGATTCCCCCCTCTGATACACTTAGGGCCTGGTCTGGTCTTCAATATTTTCTGTTTTTTTTTTTTCCACATCGGAGTTTACCTCTAATGTATTTTGTTATTGTGGGTAGCTGCTTGAAACTTGGTTACATGGTGTTCTGATTTTTGGTATATGAAAACAGTATTGATGAATCTATAGAGACAACAAGAGAATAAGAGTTCCTGAAGGGTATAGTGGGGAAGGTGGGGAGAGGAAAGGGGCGCTGATAGCAAGGAGTTAAAAAGGAAGAAAATGTTTGAAATTGATTGTGGTAGCAATTGTACAAAACTGTTCATAGTAATTGAAATATAGAAAGGTATGATATCAGTATTAGCTACCAATAAAATGATTTAAAAAAACAGCCCCCCAAACTAAAATCAAATGTAAATTTGTTTTGAGTCAAGGAAATGAAATAGAAAGTAAAAACTTGTAAATTTAAACCAGAAATGCAGCTTTAATTTTTCTAAAGAGATATCTTTTCTGATAATATAAACTATCCATCTTAAAAGGAATGGAACTCATAAAGTTGATATCCTAGGGATCAGTGAAACTGAAATGGATTGATATTGACCATTTGGAATTAGAAAATCATATGATTTACTATGCTAGAAATAATACAATCAAGGGGAATGACTTGGCATTTATTTTCAAAAAGGACATTACAAAATCAGTCATGAGGTACAATGCTAACTGAAATTAGATTATCTCTATCCGCCTTCAAGGGAATCAAATCATACAATTATTATTCAAATTTATGGACCAACCACAAAAGCTAGTGATGAAGTAATTGAAGAATTTTACTGAGGATTTCAATCAGAAAGTGGTCAAACATGCAATCAATTATTGGCGATCAGAATGCAGAAGTTGGCAACAAAGAGGAAGGAACAGTAGTTGAAAAAATGTAGACTTTGTGACAGAAATAAAGCTGGGTGGGGATCACATGACAGACTTGCAAGACCATTGATTTGTTTGTAGCAAATCTTTTTTTTTAACAACAGAAAAGTTGACTATACACATGGACTTACCTAATGAAATACACAGAAATAAAATTGACTACATCTGTGGGGAGAGATAATGGAGAGGTTCAATATCAGCAGCTAAAACCAGGCTAGGGGCTGACTGTGCAACAGACCATCAATTGCTCATATGAAAGTTCAGGATAAAGCTGAAGATAATCAGAACAACTCTATGAGAGCCATATTAAGAGCTCCTATGTATATTCTACCTGAATTTTTGAGAGCATCTCAAAAATAGATTTGATGCATTGAACACTAATGACGGGAGACCTGATGACATTAAGACCACCTTTCGTAAAGCAAGCAAAAGGTCATTAAAAAGACAGAAAAGAAAGACTCAAAGTTGATGACAGAAGTGACTCAGAAACTGGCTCTTAATCATAGAGTAGCAAAAGCAAATGGAAAAAGGATAAATTCAAAGAATTGAATAGAAAATTTCAAAGGACAACTTGAAAAGACATGACCAAATATAATAAAATGTGTAAAGACCTAGAATTTAAATACCAACAGGGAAGAAGATATTCTGCATATCTTTTTTTTTTTGTGTGTGTGTGATCCTAGTGGGTATTTGATAAAGGGTCCAAGTGTCAGGGTTACAGTGAACTGAACACAGGCACCCTCATGGAATGGCACACCCGCATGTGGTGGCCTCAAGGAAGAGAGAGGGAGGGAGAGCGAGAGTGTGGGGAGACAGACAGAGACAGAGGAGCAGCTAGTAAAAAGGAGCTCAGCCTATCATAAGATAAAAGAACTGTAGGGGCTGAGCCCCAGTGGCATAGTGGTTGTGCACGGGACTGCGGCCCACTGGGACGGAGGTTCAATTCCACCACCGGAGAGCAGTGATGCCCCCCCCAAAAAACAAACAAACAAACAAAACAACAAAAAAAGATAAAAGAACTGTAGAAAACTTTCAAGCCTCCAGTTGCAATCTTCAAAGATTCTGTGGGCAAAATATTGTACGATGCAGGAAGCATCAAGAGAAGAGTGGCAAGAATATATACAATCGCGATATCAAAAAGAATTAATTGACATTCTACTACTGCAGGAAGTAGCATGTGAGCAAGAATCATTGGTGCTGAAAGAAGAGTTCAAACTGCACTGAAGGTGTTGGACAAGAAAAAGGCGAAGGAATTGAGGGAATACCAACTGAAATGAGTGCACAGGAAGCACTCACTTTGTCTCTGTCACTAAATTTGGAAGACAGCTACTTGGCTGACTGACTGGAAGAGACCTACCTGTATTTGTACCCATTTCAAAGAAAGGTGATCCAACAGAATGCTCAAACTATAGAACAATGATTACTGACATCACCTGCCAGTAAAAATTTGCTCAAGATAATCTAACAAAGGTTGCAGCAGTACATTGATTGACAGGGAGATGTCAGAGGTTCAGGTTGGATTCAGAAGAAGATATGTAACAAGAGATATCATTGCTGACGTCAGTTGGATCTTGGCTGAAATTAGAGAATAGCAGAAAGATGTTTAGTTTTGTTTTATTGACTTTACAAAGACATTTGACTGTATCATAACAGATTCTGGATAACTTTGAAAAGAATGGGAATTCCAGAATATTTCACCCCACATTTCATACAATTCAATAATTCAATTGTATCAAGAAGAGTTGTGCAATTATCACCACAGTTAATTCTAGAACATTTTCTTCCTCCTTGCACTCATTGTTATTCATGTAATTATATATATATATATTTTTTTTTGGGGGGGGGCATCACTGCCCTCTGGTGGTGGGAGTAGGAAGCCCAGCCTTTGCTCCTGTGGAGCTACTGCTGGAATTGAACCTCCATTGCAGTGGGCTGCAGTCCTGCGCACAACCACTACACCACCGGGGCTCAGCCTTATATATTTTTAATAATAGTATACACAACAAAACATTCTCTAATTCAACATCTTTCACGTGTATAATTCAGTGCTATCACTTATACTCTTTGTACAACACTATTGATATCTTTTTCCAAATTATCCTATCACCATTAGGATAAACTCAATGCCTCTTAAGCAACTATTCTTCCTCTTTCACCCATTGTAGTAATCGGTCAACTTTGGTTCTTTTCTCTCTCTTTTTCCCTCTCTTTTTTTAGTATGACCAGGTTAATCTATCCTTTTTGGGGTTCTCTCAGATTCTTAACTAGCATTCACCTCCTTTGTGGTGTTGAGGAAGTTCTATTCTATATGATTTCTTGCACTGCTTTCTTTGTAAAAGAATTTCTTTTTGTTTATTCTTGCTCCAGGGTCCCAATAAATCATATATTGTTCTTCTTGATGGTATCCCACATCATTCATGAGCTTTCTTCAGATTCCTTTGATTTTGTCTGTTGATTGTCTTCAAGCTCACTAATTCAGTTTTATTTTTATTTTATTCTATTAAACTGTTCTATTATCACGTTTTCTATTTCTGTTACATTCTTTAACTTGTGGAGTTCTCTTTGTTGTAGGTTTAAATTTTTTTCTGTGCTTTCTTTTATGCACTGTAAGTAGCGAAGCATCACTCTTCTGAATTCTGTTTCTGGTCCTTCCAGGGCCCACTTATTCAGAGTAATACTTTGGGTCAGTGTATTTTTCAGTTGCTTGTGGCTATTTCTCATTGTATGTGTGTGTGCGTACTTCAATTGACTTCAGTTTCTGTGGCATCACTGTTCAGCTTTTAGTCTTGGGTGGGCTGCTGAGTCTTATGCGGTCAGTTGACTCTTGAAAGGTTGCTGGGATGACTAGGGCCTTCTTTTCTGGCGTTTGAGGCTATATAAGGGCCTTCCTTGCCAGGATGCGGTGGGAGTGGGGAGTGGACCACCCACGGTCTTCCTAGCTGGATCTTAGGGACTGATGGGGCCTTCCTTGACTGTTGATGGCTGGGGCCTTCTTGTTAGGTTGAGGGGACATCTGGGACCTTCCTTGCTAGGGGACCTTCCTTCCTTGAGGGAACATCTGAGACCTTCATCTTCCACACATGGCCAGACACTACCTTTGCAGTGGCAGGAATACCCAGGGCTTTCCTTGTTAGTTGCAGAGATGGTTGAAGTCTTTCTTGCTTGGAATGGGGAGGAGGAGATATCTGGAACTTTCCTTGACAGGCCTTAGGGATAGCTGGGGGCCCTCCTTGTTGGGATGCAGGGACACCTGGGGACTCCTTGCCTTACCAGCCGATGGGAACACTTGTGGCATTCCTTGCTATGGGGATGAGTTGGCTGGAGCCTATGGGGAGCTGTCCTGGGACTTCCTCGCTGGATCATAGAAACATCCAGGGTCTTCTTTGCCCAGTCTTACAGATGGTTGGGCGTTTCTTGCCGGTAAATGGGGACTCTTGCCTGTCTTTTAAGTCACATTTAACTTTCTTCATGCATGGTGTTCTTAATGTCATCCCACAGCTTATCAGGTTTTCTATCATTAGTGGCCAATGATTCAAATCTGTTCTTGAGACGTTCTTGAAATGCAGGTGGGGGTATATTCAAGGTTGTATGTTTCCTCTTGTGACTTGTGTGCATTTTCTTTTACTTTAACCTGATCTTATATATGAACACAGTCATCCCTGGCCTGACTTTGACTCAAGATAGTGAGAGTCTCCAGTATTTTTTCCTGTAGATGTAATGAATTTGATTCCTATGTTTTCCACCTGATGAAGTCATAAGTACACTTGTCATTTATGTTGCTGAGAAGGATATTTTGAATGAAAATGTCATTGATTTTTCAAAATCCTGTCATGAGATCTCCAGTTTTGTTTCTATCACCAAGACCATATTTTCCAACTGTTGCCCCTTACTCTTTGTTTTCAACGTTTGGATTTCAATTCCCAGCAATCATCAATGCATCTTTATTGCATGCTTGATCATTTTCAAACTGAAAAAGTTTGTAGAATCCCTAAAATTCTTCATCACTAGCTTTAGTGGTTGGTGCATAAATTTGAATAATACTTGTATTTACTGGACTTCTTTATAGGTGTATGAGTATTATCCTATTACAGTCAACATTGTACTTCAGGATACATCTCAAAATGTTCTGAGACTTTAAACCATTACAGGAGCAAACATTGTCATCTTTCTCTCGCTGAGTGGCTGGTGGGTTTGAATCGCTGTCCTTGTGGTCAGATGCTCGATGTATAGCCCTTGACCTCACCAGGGGTTCCTAAAACTCATGCTCTAGTGGGTGAGCCAGGGAGAATGCCACCCAGGGAATGCTGAGGCAAAGCTGGATTCTAACCATTTCTCTAAGAGTCTGTTCAATGAAATAAAAATATTAGAATATTGTTTCTTATTTATTGCTTTTGGTAAATTGAGTGAAATGGGATTTTATGTAAATAGACTGCAGAATCCTGCATTAACAAAGCTATTAAAATTAAAATGTGTATAAAGCTTAGGTTACTTTAGTTATTTCTAGCTGTGGTTTAAATACTGGTTTTCATCCATGATGGAAACATAGCTACCTATTCCTTAACTAACTGTTTCAGTTGAGCTTACATACTTGCTGAATGTCATTCTAATTACCTTACTACAGTGCTGATATAGATAGTTTGTTTGTATTGTGCAATTTAATGAAATGCAACATTATTTTATATGAGAGCAAACTTTTAAAATAACAATGATGTATTTTATACGAGCCAAATTCATACCACTATGTAAATCAGTCTTTTTTTCTCATAGTTCAATTGCAATGAAGACATGGTACATGAAAGACAGAACAAAATGAATGCCATTGTCTCAACTCGGACTCACAGTGACCCTATAGGACAGAGCAGAACGACGTCTTTGGGTTTCTGAGGCTATAAATCTTTGTGGGAACAGAAAGTGTCATCTTTCTCCTGCAGAGCCGCTGGCGGGTTTGAACTGCTGACTTTGTGCTTAGCATTCCAACACATTGGGCTGCTAATTGCAAAGTCAGCAAGTGTCCCAATATATTGAGCTGTTAGTTGCAAGGTCAGCAGTTCAAACCCACCAGTGGCTCTGTGGGAGAACGATGAGGCTTTCTACTCCCATAAGGAGTTACAGGCTCTAAAACCCACAGGGGCAGTTCTACTCTCTCCTATAGGGTCGCCGTGTTTCAGATTTGCTTATATTTTTCCTTCTGAGGTAGCATTTGCATATAATTAAGCGCACATATCTTAAGAGGATCATTCCATGAATGTTGACAAATGTGTTCACTTATGCAATTCTAGCAAGAACAGAACATTTACTATCATCCCAGAAAGTTCCCATAAGAATCGGTTGTTAAGTTTTCTTTTTTGTCTCAAGTTGATCAAATGCAGAGCCACATATTTTTGTAATCTGTCTTGTGCTAGTCAGAATACCTAGAAATAAACAGAAACACATGCTACAGGAAGGAATACCTTTCTGGGGGAAAATGTGAGCTGTGACCAGAATGATAAAATGCTCACAGGAAGTCATTAAAAGTCTAGCTCTGAGTGTCTCCAGGGCCACCGTCATCCCCTGGGAGCCTCTTTGTGAATTAGAAAAATATGCATCTTCTGGATAGATGTAGCTTGCCCATCTTAGGGCACTCAGAACATCTCATTAAAAATTACAAAACTCCTCCCTCCTCAAAAGGAAAGATCTTCTACTAGGGTGCAGCCTTGTTGAGCAGGAAGGGCTGGATTTTAGGCCTGGTTAACTTGCTATCTCCTTGGTATGCACTCTGGAAAATAACCTTCACAGACGTATATGGAATTATTAGGTAACAAACCCTGTGTGCAGGTGCAGGGGAGACTTGGATGAGAAAAACAGACATGATTTATAGTCTGAAAGGGTTGGGATTCAAGTAGAACCAACATGTATTCCAGAAACTTTTGTCTTACCAAACTCAGTACCTTCTAAGGCACTTCATATTCTAAGTTGGTGGGTGGTCCTCCAGCCATCTAGTTTGATCTGCAGACTGGAGGAAAGAAGAAAAGAGGAAAGAGAAAAGCTTGTGCAAATATTCCTTGTAAAAGCTCCTACCTGGCAGATCCATCCAATGTTTTTATTTACATTTCCCTGAGCAGAACTTAGTACTGTGGGCAAACATGGTTGCAAGAGAGGATAGGAAATGTAGGCTTGTTGTTGTTGTCTGGCACACCAACAAGGTTCTGCTAAGGAAGAAAGATAGAGAAGAAGGGGATATTGGAGAGCAACCACTTCCCTCTGTCTCCGTGGCAATCAGTGGCTTTTATTGAAACTAATACTGCTAAGATAGGCTTGTAGGAGTTGAATAATAAATGCAAACTGAAGATTTAGATAAAGTCCATCTTCAGCAGAAGGGAAAATTACTCTTAGTAGGTGCAGTACTGTTCCTTCAAGCCACTTTCTAAACAAAGCTCCCCGCCCCAAATCAGTTGTAATATTCCTGAACACTCTTGCTGAGCCTTGATACTTGGGTGATTTTCTTTGAGATGGCGATGTGCCCTGCCCAGGTAAGGTCTCAACTGTACTAAACTGATCTTGGCAAGCTTGTTTCTTGTTTTCTAAGCCTTTATTGCAGCCACAAACGGCCACTTAATCAAGCTCTGGAGAATGGTGCTACATAGAAGTCTGCTAGGTCCCAGAGATAGGATTCAGGAAAGCTTCTTTTATCATGCTATGAAAGGAGAAGTGCAGGGGTCCTTTTCCCTTCTTCCTGCTCTGAATTTAGACCCTGTGGCTGGAGCAACAGCAAAGTGTTTCTCTCGTGATCATAAGGGGTCTTGGCCATGTGGAGATGTGGTCCCTAAGTCTTTGAGTCACTGAACTTTCACTAACAGCCTCCTAGGATTATATCTCCTTTAATATGAGCAAGATAAATACCTATTTGCTTCAGTCAAAGGGAGACAAGTCTCTGTTACTTACATCAAAGGTTGTCCTAATAGATATGCTGGCTTTCTTTTATGTTATCAGTTCTCTCACAGTTGTCAAAGAAAAGGTTACAATTGCTAAGGACAATTATCTTACAGAAGGGACTCCTAAAGTATATTGTAGCTACCCTCTGAATGGGATCTGAGGTAGTACTTTTCTAGCATGGCTACTAGATAGGTTTGTGTGATGTTGTCCAAGCAAGTATGAAGGTAACAGTCCCTGGGGGGTAATCCATGTCTTTGTGTTCCTTTTGCTTTAAGAAGTCTATGCCTCTGATTGTCAACACCTCTATGAGGGCTCTCTAGGGACTATTTGACTTTGGCCATCATCAACTCACAGAGTGGTGTTGCTTACCACTGGATGGAGCTCTGATAGGAGGCCAGATTTAGAGGACACTAAAAGGAACTAAAAATGCAATATCTACTGCTGGAAATGATGCGGGGGCCCTGTCTGATCTCCTCCCACCAGGAAAAAAGAGAATTCAATTCTTCATTTGCTCTAGGATAATTCCTGTGAGGAAGACATAAGACATCTTTAACCTTTTGACTTCCTTTCCCCTAGTCTGATATAGTCACTCCTTCCATGGCACCCACGTTCTCTACAAGGTTTGATACTCTTGCAATGGTCACAAATAATATGATTATAGGAGCTTATTATAGAAGTTAACAGGTTGTAAGTCAGGATCAGAAATGCTAAGGACACAATTCATTTGTCTTCAGCAGCTCTTCTGAGCCAGAGCAGCAGACCCATTTATTGCTGCCAAGTGCCCCACTCTGCATGCCAGCCTCCTGCCTGAAGGCAACCAGCTTGGTTAGTTTGGTGGACCAGGAAGCCCAGCACTCTGTCTCGTGGTCTCAGCATTTGCTGCCCTGGTTGCTACTGCGTCTCTGTATAGGGATTTCAGACGAACTTCTGCCTCTGCCTTCCTCTGAGACATCTCACTTTATACCTAGTGTAATGCCAAACTGAAAGGTCCTCTCATTACGGCCTCTTCACCGTGTTCTCATGCTTCCATCTAGTCATTTAGTGGGAATTATAAAGATTATGGGTATGTGAGTCATACCAAGTATTTTGTTTAATGACCCCTACATTTTACTTAATGTAGTGAAACAGAAGCAGGCAGTTAGAGGGGACAAAACTGAACTATTAATAAAAATATTGCCTTAGTCATTCATTACTGCTATAATAGAAATACAACAAGCTTATGGCTTTAACAAATTTGTTTTCTCACAATTTAGGCGTCTTGAAGTCTGAATTTGGGGGATTGGAACTAGGAAAAGTCTTTCTCTCTCGTTTGGTTCTTGGTGTGGATTCTTGGGAGTCGGTCCTTGTTTCTTGAATCTTTGGTTTTCTTTACATGCTTAAGATCCCATTTCCAAATAGGAGTATAATCAGAGATTCAGACCAGGGACACAATAGCAGATCCTGATTAGAATGGAAGAAAAATCTAGAACAAAATTCAAATGTTTAAAATCTGTCCACACTTACTGCACCAATTGAAACTAGATGTACCCTTGAGATCACCACCTTAAGTTAGCTTTTGAACTTGGCATTAAAGCACTCCTAGTGGTCATGTTTCATCCAACTAATAGATTGGCTTATAAAATCAACAACAGCACCTCATAATATCGTTCTTTTATATTAATCAAATATATGAAATCAAATAGTCAAGATTCACCCTAAAACAAAGATGAGATGCTAAGGAGAGGTAGGGGGTCTAGATTAATGGAAACAAAAAGAGCAGAGATAATGAGAATATGGACATATTATGAAAAATGTAGCCAATATCATGGAACAAGTTGTATGAAATTGTTGAATGGGAACCTAAGATGTTTTGCAAGTGTTCACCTAAAACATCATAAAATATTTCTAAAGAATATAAGACTCACCAGCAATACAATAAAATATAGAAATTTATAGATTATTAAGGCTACACAAGGGATAGAGAGTAGGCGAGGGAGAGGGAAAATGAGGAGCTGATACCAGGGAATCAAATAGAAATAATGTTTGAGAATGATGGTCACGTCAAATGTAAAAATGTGCTTGACACAACGGATGTATGTATGGGTTGTGATAAGAGCTGTATGACCCCCAATGAAATGATTTTAAAAATCCCCACAATACAATAAAATAATATTTTACAAAATAAAGATGTCAGGAGTTTTAAAAAAGGGATCTGGAAGGTTCCCAAAACTTTGTATTAACGGACTCTTATTTAGAAATATCTCCATGTGTACAATAAGAAATACAAAACAAAATTCCAAATGCTTAGAAATGACTCTGTTTTCTTCCCTAGGGAATTTGAACTTAGATTATATTTTGAAATTGAACTGGAAAGGATTTTTAATCTTTGAAACAGAATAAAAACATGAAATGTTCTGAGTTGCTGATGTTAAAGTGCAGAATCACCCCTTGTCTGTCAGTTTGTCTTTTAACTGTGTCTTGTGTATTGTTGTGATGTTGGAAATTATGTCACTGGTATTTCAAATACCAGCAGGGTTATTCAATGTGAATAAGTTTCAGCATAAATTTCAGTGTAAGAACAACTCTGAAGAAGAAATAGGCTGTCAGATTCAGAGGCATTAAACACTGGAAACTCTATGGATAGCATTAAACTATTTCCAATTACTGTAAACCTAATGCACAGAAGCAGAGCGAGGACATCGTTACATGGTTTAAAATCAAGAAGGGTACACATCAGGGTTGTATCCTCTCATCATATTTATTCAATATGTAGGCTGAGCAAATAATCAGAGAAGCTTGTTCATATGAAGAAATACAGCATCAGGATCAGAAAAAGGCTTATTAACAACTTGCAATATGCATATGACACAACTTTGCTTGCTGAAAATGAGGAGGACTTGAAGAACTTTCAGCTGAATATTAAGGATTACAATTTTAAGTATGGACCACCACTCTATGTAATGAAAACCAAAATTCTCACAACTGGATCAATAGGCAAAGTCATGATAAATAGAGAAAAGATTGGACTTGTCAAGGATTTCAGGTTGCTTCGCACAACCAATGCTCCTGGAAGCGGTGGTCGAGAGTCAAATGATGCATTGCATTAGGTAAATGTGCTGCACAGACCTCTTTAAATTTCGAAAAGTAAGGATGCTGTTCTGAGGACTAAAGCACACCTGACCCAATCCATAATATTTTTATTTGCCTTGTATGCATGTGAAATTTGGACATTGAATAAGGAAAACTGAATAAAAATCGATATATTTGCAGTATAGTGTTCGTGAAGAATATGGGAAGTACCATGGAATGCCAAAAGAACCTACAAATCTGTCTTGGAAGAAGTACAATCATGTGGGAAGCCGAATGCTGTTCCCATCCCTCAGTGATGCCTTTATTGGCCTTTTGTATTGTAATGGCTTGTGGACCTGTTGAGTTCACCTAATTAGCATGCGGACCTGTTGAGTTCACCTAATTAGCATGCAGACCTGTTGAGCCCACCTAATTAGCAAGCGGACCTGTTTGAGAACTGCTTCCCGCCTCTCTCTCCCCCCCCCCCCCCCCCGTCGTTTCTTTGAAGCTATGTGTATGATTGGCTGATTATCCCTACCCCTCATTTCCATAAGCTGTACCTTCCCTTCCTCAGCTAGCCTATATTAACCTTGCCTTTTGGCTCAATAAACGAGACTTGACCAGAGTCCTGTCTTGTCTCCAGTTCTCGCATCTCTTCCCTCTCCATTCCCAGTCCCCCTTTCAGGAACCCACGTTGACTGATCCGCGGGTCGGATCAACTGGCGCCCAATGTGGTCGGCTCACTGACGAAGTTGAAGAGTTGCCGCTTTCGAGCTATAACCCTGTGCAATAATGCTGCGCTGCAACACTGAGCTGTGACACTTAGGTGCTCTATTATAAAGCTCGAACAGCTCGCGGCTTTCCTTCGTCCTCAGCCGTCTGAAAACGGGGGAGTCTCCTGAGGAAGCAGGCAACTCATTAAGGACTGGCCAGTCAACTCATTCATTGCCCAGACACCATTGCGATCACCTGCTGCGCCGAAACAACTGGTGAGTTGTTGCCTAAATTATGGGTCTAGAGTTAAGCTAGCATCAGCTCTTTGTAAGACAGTTACATGTTGCACTCAAGACGCGGGGAGTAAAGGTTAAGGCTAAAGATTTGTTTAATTTTTTTGATTTTATCAAAGAAACATGCCCCTGGTTCCCTCAGGAAGGCATGGTTGATGTATGAACCTGAAATAGAATAGGAAATTGTTTAGAAGACTATTACAGAGTTTTTGGGCCCAATAAGGTCCCTGTTACTGCTTACTCTTATTACAACCTTATTAAAAACATTATTAGTGCCAAAGCTCACAGCCCTAAAGTTAGAGAAACCATTGCTCAGTCAGAA
Organism: Nesogale talazaci; assembly: GCA_004026705.1. Classification (NCBI taxonomy): domain Eukaryota; kingdom Metazoa; phylum Chordata; class Mammalia; order Afrosoricida; family Tenrecidae; genus Nesogale; species Nesogale talazaci. Next base: position 48,291 of record PVJH01007372.1, on the reverse strand, counting down.
CAGATTTTAAAAGCCTCCTCCAAATCCGATTTACGCTCTTCGTTGCAATTTATTCCCTTAGACAGTGATGATGATACGCCTCATAATTAGTATTGGTACGTTGCAGACTTACAAGGCTACAGCACCATGGGTCTCCGTAATTTTCCTTGAATTGACCCTGTTATTCTTGAAACCTTCCAGTTGCGAACCTGAGCGCAGCATAACATCACCAATGGCTTGGAAATTTTTTATTAGTGAAAATTTTACTAGAGTCCCCAGACACCAAATTGGAGTCACTCAACAGCCTATCTCAGGACCCAATGGGCACATTCTTGCCTACATGGCGTGTCCCCCAACTGGATGTCCAAAACCACTAACCTTAAATTTTACAGCATTCAAAGGATCAAATTATGGCACAGGAGAACTCCCAGGCAAAGGTATAGAAGATCGTGGCTTTCTTTGTTTTTTATAGGATCAAAAATACCCCAGAAAATCATGTTAGGTGAAACTCTCCCATTTTTTCTGCCTTCATTCCATTTATTGGCCCTGTTGTTGTAATTTTAATGATTATTTCATTAGGACCTGTGCTGTTTAATAAACTTATGACATTCATCAAGCAGCAGATCGAAGCAGTCCAAGCTAAACCTATACAGGTGCATTATCACCGCTTGGAGATGCAAGATAAGGGTGGTCCACTCACGGACTTAGAGTGATCAGACCCCCTTCTTCTGTGCGCTGGGCTGGACAGTCAATGACGGGTAAGATCAGGCGCTGCTCACACCAACCAAAGGCAGGCCCTGGTTTGCCAAAGTCACAATAAAAACATTCCTTGAGACCTGTGACGGGTAAGGATGAGCTAGCTGCCTGACAACCTGAGACAGGCGCAGTCCCCAAAAGGACCTTAAGCTCTCCTATGATTAAAATGGCTGCATCTGCTATCATAATAAAAAAGGGGGACATGTGAGAAGCCGAATGCTGTTTCCTTCCCTCAGTGACCCCTTTATTGACCTTTTGTATTGTAACGGCTTGCAGACCTGTTGAGCCCACCTAATTAGCATGCGGACCTGTTTGAGAAATGCTTCCCACCATTTTTCCTCCGCCTTTTCTTTGAAGCTATGTGTATGATTGGCTGATTATCCCTACCCCTCATTTCCAAAAGTTGTACCTCCCCTTCCTCAGCTGGCCTATATTAACATTGCCTTTTGGCTCAATAAACGAGACTTGATCAGAATCTTTTCTTGTCTCCATTTCTCGTGTCGCTTGCCCTCTCCATTCCCAGTCCCCCTTTCATGCACTCACGTTGACTGATCCGTGGGTTGGATCACAATCAGAGTGCTCTTTAGAAGCAAGGATGGTGAGACTTCATCTTATATACTTTGGGCATGTTTTCAGGATGGACCGGTCCTTGGAGTAGCACGTCATGCTTGGCAAAGTGGAGGAGAAGCAAGGAAGAGCAAGCCCCCCCCCCGCCCCGTGAGATGGAACGACACAGTGACTGCAACACTGGCGTCAAGCACAGGGACAATTGGGAAGAGGGTGCAGGTGTGGGACTGGGCGGTGTGCAGCCAAAGTGCAGAAAAAGAGGGGAAAACTTACCTGATACTTTAGCATTAAATATATAAAATATTTCCAGTCACTTTAAATTTCCCAGAACTTCACTGAGCTTTAACTATATGTGTTCTCCCAATATATATTTACTAAGTGAATATTACCAGATCATATTCCATAGAAATGGAACAACAACCAAAGGGGGGATATATTTTGAAAAAGCAAATGATAACTAAAAGAAAAAGAAGAACCCATTACCAATGAATTGCTTCTGACTCATAGCAACCTTATATAGGGTTTCTGAGGCTGTAAATGTTTGTACACACAGATAACCTCATCTTTTTCCGAAATATCAGCTAGTAGATTTGAACAGCAGACCTTGTGGAATTTACAAAAACAGCTTCCAATAAATTGCATTATATGCATACAACTAGGTAATTATAGCTAGATACTTTGGCAACAAATCATCTGCTTCAGTTACTTGTGTTGGATTATGGGAGCATTGATTTGTCCTCTGGCATCATGTTCATGTTCCAGAAGGGAAACCTGGGTTTGATTCTTGGCCAACAGAGCTCATACATCATCAGCAGTGGAGGTTTGCATGTTGCTAGAATGCTGGGCAAGTTTCAGTGGCGCTTTCAGATGAGTAGGGGCCCGTCAATCTACTTCTGAAACCCAGTCAACGAAAACTCTATGGATCACTACTGGACAACTTTTCTTGATATGACCGAACTATTGAATTCTATGGTATGTGGATTATGTGTCAACAAAACTGTATTTTTAAAAAGAAAAAACAAGTTGGAAAAAAGCAAGGCAACAAACAAAAACTTTGTGGATCCCCATGGCTTGGTCTGACAGGATGAGGAAGCCCTGCACGTCACTGAGTACAGGGACAGTGGGTAGGCGCCCTCAAGCCGCCTCCAAGTCTTAGCCACATTATCATCACAACAGAGCACAACACGGCTCAGTCCTGTGACAGCCTCAGTTTTTGTTGTGTTTGGATCCCTTGTTACAGCTACGGTGTCAATCCATCTCCTCAAAGGTCTCCTTTTCCCTGCCCTTCCACTTTACCCAACAGGGTGTCTATTCTTTTCCAGTAACTGGGTCTGTCCTAAAAAAATAGTACCAAATATGTGAGAGAAAGTCTTGCCATGCCGGTCAGCGTCCTGGCGGTGCTTCTTCTAAGAGACATGTCTGCACGTTTCTGGCAGTACTTTAAATGTTCTTCATCAGCACTGCAACACTGCAAACTCTTTTTCAGTCTTCCTGATTCAATGTCCAAGTTTCACCATGAGCTGGGGGCAGCTAACCATAGCAAAAAATTCTCTCAGCAAATATATCTATTTTAAACTCTTTGTTATGATTGGGTATAAAATGACAGAGAAACCTGTAAATGTGTTTTCATTCAATAATTCCTACAGATTCTCCCCCACCCCGAACTGATTGTAATATGCAAAATATAGCAGAACTCTCCCCAGGTACTCCCTGTGTTTATAATTTCCATGCAGTCTTCTTTCTTGCATTCTGAGCTTTATCACTGGACAAATGCTTTCTTTTTATCTCAAATGATTGATCATTCTAAGATGTAAAAATCTCCATGGTGGTGATGTTGACCTTGTAGGCCTATCTACCACGTGGAAATGAGTTCAGTTGCATGCCTGAAGAGTGTCCAAGTGTGACAGTTTTGCGGGTTCCACCAGTCTATATGAGTTTTGGGGGTTCTACCAGTAATCCTGGTCTTTTAAAAATGACTTTGAGGTTTGTTTGATATTTTCTCCCACTTTTCAAGACCTTTTCTTGTGATCCCTTTCAGACCTGGGCACCATGGAGGGTGGGGTTCAATGATACAGTCATCTTTTATTTCCTTGTACCCTTGGTTTTCTTCAATCTCTTTGCTCTTGGCAGATGGAGTCCAATCATTGTTGTCCTTTAGCGAGCTGCTCCTGAGCGTTTAAGACTCCAGTCAGTACTCCTCAAAGTAGGATGGTGCAAGTTTTCTCTGTGATCGATGTTCTGTCAATTGACCTTGATATTCCTGAGACTATGGTCCTGAAACCCTGGGCCCAGAAATTTATTTCCTCAAGGTGTTTGGTTATGACAAAGAAGCTTCCTTAAACTCCTGTATGCTCTTCTATGCTTGCAGTATTTACAGCGGTATTTTCAATATTCTTCGCCATTACCATAGTTCAAATGCATCAATCCTGCAGTCTTCCTACAAAAATGGCATGGAAGCCACATCGGACCCCCTTTGGTTACACAAGAGAGAAGATGAATCCATCTCCACACCAGCTCAAGGCCACTGCCATAAGGCAGGGGTCAGACATGCCTCTACCCTCCATCTTTGTTGACCACAACCTGACAACAACACTTCCTCCAATGCCACTCCATCCACTTCTGTGTTGTGTTCAAGGATTCACTGCCCTGGCCTCACAGAACTCACAGGTATGACTCACTCTTATCGGCGCTATTAGAGAAGTTAGCAGGTTACCACAAGTCAGGGTCAGAAAACACTAAGTTGTTGGTCCATAGCAGTGCCTCTCCTCCACCAGAAGTCAAGCCTCTTTCTCTGGTCACTTCCATCATCCTGTGACCTCTGTGTCCGTAGGTCAGGAAGCCTGCCCACTGCTCTGTTTTGCAGTCTTATAGTCTTGGTGTCTTTCACTGCTCTGTATCATGGTTTCCTAGCTGGGGCCTGTAGTTTCCAAAGTGGAGTTGCCTTTGCCACTTCAGGCAGGGAAGGATGGAGGCTATGTTGAGAAACAATAGCTTCACATTTTGATATTTTTGTTTAATATTTTTTTGTTTGTTTTGTTTTTTTTTGGGGGGGAGGGCATCACTGCCTCTGGTGGTCGTGGGTGCTACCCAGTGCTGCTCCTGAGAGCCGCCGCTGGATTTGAACCACCAAGCCCGCAGGCCACAGTCAACGCACTCAACCACTTACACCACCAGGGCTCAGCCCTGCTTAATAATTTTTGATGATTTTATAGCAACTGTTTGCCTTACCCTCATAAATTGCCTTTCTTTCCACCCTAGATGTTGTGTGTCTGTCCTCTATTGATTATCCTTCCTCTTCTTCACACCCCTCACAACCTTCCAAGAATCAACAAAAGTATTTTGAATATTTACTAGGTACCAAGCATTGTACTCCTTGCTAAAGGAAGAGCTAAATAAACATTATCACCACCACCACCACCACCACCAAAACAAAAAACTCAATTCCTGCCTCAAATGAGCTTAATGTAAAGTGAAGATACCAGCAAATAATAAGATCATATGATACAACATGGGGTGTTTGGGGGGGAAATACAGAAAGCATACCTACCCAGTTTAAGGAGGTTCTCAAAGTCTTCCTGGAGTAGGTTACATCTGAATCGGGCTTTGAGCAATGAGTGCTATGTCAAAATTATTCATAAGCAAAAGGAGGGACATGTACATTAGCTTAAAGATGGAGAATCGCTTGATGTGCTTGCGGAAGAACAGACAAGTCGGAGGAGTGGCTACAGAGGTAGGCAAGGGGTGAATCACCAATGTATGGCTAGATTATACTGTGATAATAACTCAGTTAAACAAAATTCTCCGTGAGATGACATGTTATGCCCTTGTTTTTTCTATGATATGGTGCCACCAATTCAGCCTGAGACTGTAAGGAGTCACCACTACAACAACTCTTAAATCTCACACACCAGCTCTCCATTTCTGTTTGTGGCCAGAAATGATTTTGTAGCTTCTACTCTGAGATCTTTGACCAGAGCAAGTCACAAAGTGCCCACAAACTTCAAGAAGTTTACAAAGTGCCCGCATTCTTGAAGAAGAATACAATCTTACCTGAGCTCAGAAGAAGTTAATTAAAAAATATTACAGACTACCCGAAAGCCTACCTCATGCAACAGTTAGGAAATCTGGCTTTGTCCTCAAACGAAGGAACAAATCCAAGCACAGGCAAAACAAACACAAGGAACTCAGTGCCAGCGTTGCCATGGTTTCCCTCTGATTTTTTTTTTAGCATTATAAGTCTCTAGAGACTGGGCTTTCAGTCAGAGTCCAGTCAGGCAAACAGAAAGTACTATATATTTTAGCAGAGGAGGTTTAATATAGGGAATTGGTCACATAGGTATTAGTATTAGAGAACTGACAGAGCAAACAGGCATCTCTCAGATAACCCAGGGATGAAAACTGCAAGACGCATCTACTATCTATCCCGAAAGCTACGAGAACAGTAGAAAGTAGTTGGTGGAGAGGAGAGACCCTGCAGAGCTGATATTCTGCCCTTTTAGGAGACCTACTTGCTGCTGCTGAAACTGGATTTGGGGACTCTAAACGAAGCTGCAAGCTGCAGGTAGCTAGCTGCTGGGACAAAGAAGACAGGAATAGCAAGAGTAAAAAAGAAAGCCCCATATGCACATCCTAAGAACCATTTCAAAAGAGGACCTCTCAGCTTGTCTCACTTATTCAAGAAGTCAGAAAAGGGAGAAGATGATCCATTTGGGACAAAGTTTAGCCAAATCGACAGATAATCCCACATGAGTGAGAATGGAAACTTACTGGAAAGTTAAGTCAAGATCAGGAGAGGGGGGCATTTCTGTAATTCAGGAGAGGCATTTATGCTCCTAGTGGTGGTGAAATGAGGAGCAGCAACCTCATATTAGGAAGGGCCACTCAACAATAATTACACAGATCCCAAAGGAAGAACAAGCTTGGCACTATTTTCCTGGTTAGACACTTAAAAATCATTTTAATGGGGGCTTGTACAACTCTTATCACAATCCATATCTCCATCCATTGTGTCAAGCACATGTGTACATTTATTGCCCTCATCATAGAATACATCTTTTTTAAAGCATATCTGTGCATCCATTACCCTCATCATTCTCAAAACTTTTGCTTTCTACTTGAGCCCTTGGTATCAGTTCTTCATTTCCCCCTCCCTTCCTGCCACTCTCCCTCATGAACCCTTGATGATTTATAAATTCTTATTATTTTGTCATCTTACACTGTCTGATGTCTCTCTTCACCCACTTTGCTGTTGTCTGTTCCCAAGAGAGGGTGTTTTATGTAGATTCTTGTAATCAGTTCCCCCTTTCTACCCCACCTTCCCGCCACTCTCCTAGTATTGCCGCTCTCGCCACTCTGGTCCTGAGGGGTTCATCTCTCCTGGATTCCCTGTTTCCAGTCCTTGTATGTACCAATGTATGTCCACTGGTCCAGCCGGATTTATAAGGTAGAATTGGGATCATGATCGTGGGTGGGGGAGCATTTAGGAACCAGAGAAAAGTTGTATGTTTCATCGTTGCTGCACTGCACCCTGACTGGCTCATCTCCCCCCGATCATTCTGAAAAGGGATGTTCAGTTGTCTTCAGATGGGGTGGGTCCCCACTCCATACTCTCCCTCATTGACAGTGATAGGATTTTTTTGTTCTTTGCTGCCTAATCGTTGATTCCTTTGACAGCTTGTGCTCACACAGTCTGGTGTGCTTCTTCCATGCAGGCTTGGTTGCTTCTGAGATAGATGGCTGTTTGTTTACCTTCAAGCCTTTAAGACCCCCGATGCTATATCTTTTGATACCTGGACACCATCAGCCTTCTTCACCACATTTGCTTATTCACACATTTGTCTTCAGTGATCATATCAGGAAGGTGGGCATGCAATGATATAATTTTTAGTTCCTTGGTGCCCGATACCTGATTCCTTTGACACCTTGTGGTCATACAAGCTGGTGTGCTTCTTCCATGTGGGCTTTGTTGCTTCTGAACTAGATGGCCACTTGTTTACTTTGAAGCCTTTAAGATCCCAGACACTTTTTTTTTGGCATCACTGCCCTCTGGTGGGAGTGGGAGGCCCAGCCTTGCTCCTGGAGAGCTGCTGGATTTGAAGCGCCAAGCCAGTGGGTTGCAGTCCCGCACTCAACCACTACGCCATCGGGGCTCAGCCCCAACACTTTATCTTTTGATAGCTGGCCACCCTCAACTTTCTTCACCACATTTGCTTATATACGGGCTTTGTCTTTTGCTATCGACTTTGTCTTCAGTGATCATGTCAGGAAGATGAGCATCATGGAATGCCTGGTTAGACACGTTTGACCCAGTTTGTATCCAATGCTCGGTGTTCCAGCCATGTGCTGTGTCCTTTAGTGACCTCAGACTCTGACCTTTTCGGAAACACAGTATCCCTCATAGGCTACACCAGACGAACTTCATGTGGAAATCTCACTGAATAAAGTGGGCTTTACCTCACAAAATTACCTGCATTCCTTGGACTGAAGACTGAAAATCCCTAGTGTGAGAAGAAACAGATGAATTTCACTCCAAGGCTGTGGAATTGGCGGTCATTGGACCTTTGCTGGGATCATTTGGTTTGTGGGTGTCCTATGAAAGATGGCCCAGAACCACCACTTTAATGTTCTCTGTTGATCTGACCCGCGGATCAGTCAATGTGGGTTCCTGAAAGGGGCACTCAGAATGGAGAGGGCGAGAAATGGAGACGACAGGATTCTGATCAAGTCTCATTTATTGAGCCAAAAGGCAGGATTAATATAGGCTAGCAACAGGAAGGGGAGGTACAACTTATGGAAATGAGGAGTAGGGATAATCAGCCAATCATACACATAGCTTCAAAGAAACGGCGGGGGAAAAAAAAATGATGGGAAGCAGTTCTCAAACAGGTCCGCATGCTGATTAGGTGAACTCAACAGGTCTGTATGCTAATTAGGTGAACCCATGGATTCAAAGGTTATCTTGCCCGCAAGCCGTTACAATACAAAAGGTCAATAAAGGGGGTCACTGAGGGGTCACTGAAGCATTCAGCTTCCCACACTCTGTCTTACTATGACATGTACTAATCTGATAGGTAATGTTCTGCCCTTGAGAATGAATATTACTGGAAATTTCCCTCTGTCACCAACTCCCATGGTCAATGTAAACAGAGCATAATCTTTAAGAGTTTAATCTGTACAAATCAACAACTCATGGATTGCAGTTCTGAGGGGGTCTATATTTGCATAAAGTCTTTTTTTCAACAGTATGTTAAAGTCTATGCCCTTGGTTATATTAATTACACTATCAATATACCTTATACCCGAAGGAGATGATTAACAATGTTCTTTGTCATAAAATGATAATGAGACCTCTAAAGTAAGCCAGAGATGTACATAATCCACAGATAAGTGAATGGATATTAGAGTCCCACTAATTCTAGCTTCAATCCAAGAGCGATTTGTTCTGCTTGATGCTCACCCTCATGAAGAGATCACTGATGATATGGGTGTTAGAGTAAAGTTTGGGGTTATCAAAAAGTTATCAGAAAGAATGATGATTGAGATCTTTAAGGTTTGCATCAACTAAATCCCCATGGAAGAAACACATCCGCCTCTGTGATTCAAAGATGATAAATAATAAAATCCAGGTCTGAAGGAGGGGAAAATATCAGAGCTTAAATTGCGAGGACCCAGTTTGCAGAAGGCTATGGATGACAGTGGGAGCCCAAAATCCATCTACGGGAACCCTACATGGATTAAGTTACTTGGTGGATCCCCTCTGACTTTGCTGAGGGGCATGAATCACCTTTCTATTAGAGACTATTGTAAACTTGATTAATGCAGATGATATTAGTTTATAATGTGGCACCTGGTCATCTGATCTCCTTCTTGATACATTTAGATTTGTTCTAGTTTTCAACATTTCCTACTTTTTTATCATGACAGGTTCCCTCCCCCTGGTTTATTTTAATATTGTCCTTGGTCTTTTCATTCTTCTTTTTAAAAGTATATTTGCTTTTTTGGTGTTTGTTTTGTATGTTTTCCAGTATGTGAAGCATAGGGTGGGTGGATGTATAGAGACAATCATCGGGGTAAAGACTTATTGGGGATTACTCATCCCCAATTGGGGTTTGGGGGGAAGTTGGAGGGAAATAGCACCAAATAATGAATATAGGAGGAAGGGAGGGTGTTCTAGAATGGATAATAGCCATGTATACACAACTTTTAAATAAAACTGAACTATGGAAGTTTATGATATATGTATGATGTGCATCCTGATAAAACTGTTTGAAAAAAAAAGAAAGCTCTTCTCCCCTCCTGCTGCCTTCCACTCTCTTGCTGATGCTTAGCACTGACAGAATCTAATCACACAACTTGTCCACTGATTCTCTAGAAAATATCTTCCTTAATTTCTGTAGCTTAGAAGCTTCTGTTTGCTACTTTTCATGGGTATAGCATAGTCTTCACATCCTCTCGTGGGTCTCTTCTATTACCTGTATCAGCTGCATGGAATTTCCTCTGCTGTAAATACTTAAGTAGTTTTACTTTTCCTTATTAAACTTAAGTAAATCAGCTGATTTGTGAAAATTCATCACAGAGCTCCTTGTGAACACTTGCTTTCACATGCCTAGCTCTTCACAATGCTGCTATCATTATGGTCATGTTGTGATGCTGGGGGTGCCTTCAAGTTGGGTCCTATTCCTAGGGACCGTATACACAACAGAAAGACACAACAGAAAGGTCCTGCACCTGCTCACGATTGTTCTTATGTTTGAGTCCCTTGTTGCAGTCATTGTGCCAATTCATCTCCTCGAGATCCTCCCTGCTTTTCAACACTTTATCCTTTTCCAGGGACTGATCTCTCCTGACAACATGTCCAAAGTATGTGTGTTAGTCCGGGTAGACTAGAGAAACAAAATTCATAGACATGCATATGTATATAAGGGAGAGGTTTATATACAAAAGGAATGGAACATTGAGAAAGCATCCCAACCCAGTCCAGCCCAAGCCCTCCAAGTCTGATATCAGCCCATTTTTCCAATCTCAGTCTATAAAGTCTTCTTCAGATTCACAAGGCACATGCAATGACACCAGGACAATCACCCGCCAGTGGGTGCAGAGTGTTGAGTATCCAGTGGTGGTAGAAGCACTCAGTGCTGGCAGGGATCTCTACGTGGTTTTTCCAGCTTCAGAGGTCTGGTTCCATCAGGGTAAGGCCATGTGGCTCCTCCTCCGACTCCTCCAGTTTCCAGGACGTGGGGGGTCTCTCAGCATGCTGCCATATTGTCTTGTCAGTAGAGCGTGTCCCAGGGACTGAGTCCTAAGTCTGTCACCTCCAATTGGGAACTATCATGAGATTTCCCAGAATTTTCAAGAGAAAGCCATGCCCACACAGAGGTCTCATTGGCTATCTCCAGATTGACAGGCTAGACTTTGCCCCTACATTCTCAATCCTGAAATTGACACGGTTACATGACTACCATAGTATGTTGTGACGGACTCCCCTTCCTCAGCTGTCTTTTGAGTGTCTTCCAACAAGGTTCTGCTGTTATTCATAAGCTTTTCAGCATTTCTGACAGTGTTCCATTGCTATTCATAGGGTTTTCAGTGGCTATTTCTTCAGAAGTGGGCAGATTATTCCTTGTTCATGGTCTTATTTTTCTGGAAGTGCTGCTTAAACCTCTTCATCGTGGGTGACCCCACTGGTATTTGCAAGACTGGTGGCATAGCTTCTAGCATTCTCACAACACAAAAGTCACCACAGTGTGACACACTGACAGGCAAATGAGACTCCAAAACACAAAATAAAAAATATACTGTCACTGAGTTGGTTCTGACTCACAGTGACCCGATGAGTAGAAGAGTACATGTGTCCCTGTCAGTTTCCAAGACTACAAATCTTTTCCCTAAGAAGAGCTCTTAGTTTCCAACTGCTGTCCTGGCAGTTAGCAATTCAATGAGTAACCTGCTGTAGCACCAGGACTCTGGCTATGGAGGCTAGGACTCGGTCATTACCGAGCATGCTTATCTGCAGCCATCCACTGATTGCAGAGACATATTTAAATGCGTTTTGTTTGGAATAAACCCACGCATGTATGAACTAGAGCCCTAGAAACCTTGTTTAAGTCTCCATTTTAGCAGAGAGGAGTGAGAGATGTTATGTCCATGAATGCTGCACACGTCCAGGTGGCAAGGAACTTAAGGCGACCTATAGAGATTTGGGGTAATATTTTGTGCCTTATTGGAATATTTTTATACTAGTTGCTTCAAGATGTTTTTCAGATAATTTTAACATTTATTCCACTAGGTATTGATGTCTATTCATGTTCTTTTTGCATTCAAATTAAGCTACACTCATTTTTCTTATGCTGAATAATTCTGCATTGTTTTCTGGACCCTGAGTATTATGCTGTAGAAGGGTGGGCCTGTTTTAATCCTATGAAGTTTGTGTATAACGGTGTGTGTGTGCCAAGTCTGTCTTACTAGGGAAAAAGAGATCCAAGTCCACTTCTGCCCAAGGATGATTTTTATGAGGCAGAAGTCAGACGTGCCTCCACCTATTGTTCCCATTCTACTATCAACAGTCATACCCACGGCACTCTACTTTTCTCCTGGGTTCGCTATCCTGCTGCATTGGCCACACAGAACTCACAGAAAATACAGTATTTATGATTAATGGTATGCATTTTATTAGGAAAGTTAACAGATTATAAGGCAGAATCAGACATACCCAGGACACTACTATCTTGTTACCAGCACTTTTTCTCAGCCATGTCCACTGGCACACTTCTCTCTGGTCCCTGGTCTCTCAGATGCATGGTCCTTTGGCTTTTGCTCTGCTCAGGCAAGTGTTACCAAACTTTTAGAGCTCATCAATACACCAAGGGCACCATATTCTGCAAGCCAGACTCTTGCCTGAAGGCACTCAGCTATCCTCTTTCGGTAGGCCAAGGGGCTTCCCACTTTTGGTGCTGGGGTTGGTGTCACTGCTGCCTCTGCCTAGCCTCTCCACACATGGAACTCAGGGTCTGAAAATACATGTTCTGCTCATGGCTATTCTGTCTTGATGGTTGTGAGATCCCTAGTCCCTGCTTCTGAGAGAGTTCATTCCCCATGGTCATGGCAAAACTGACCAATTCCCATGTCTATTTGCATACTCCCAACCAGTCCTTTGATGGGAGTTACAAAGACTATAGAGAGAATAGCCATAACAAGTCCGTTAATTGTGCTACAATATAAAAAGTCTAGTAAAGGGCTTGGTTGGGTTCAGATCACAAGTTCTCACCGCCAGCCTTATGTGGAGCATGGTTCAAAGTCAATTAAGTTTTCAAAGTTTTTGAAGTGCCATTAAGATATGTCCCCAATACATCCTATGCAGTGACTATTTGTTTCTTAGTTAAGTTGTTATATACAGGTTTGGGGAAACCGAGAAGTTCATAAACAACTTTATGAGGATATTTTCCTGAACTCTTCTCTCTCCTCCATCTCTCTAGTACTTGGTCATTCCTTGGGCTTACTCCACTGTAGGTATTTGATTAGAAAGCTATGTCTCTACGTGCTTGCTGTGGCACACACTTCCTGTGACTTGAAATATCTGAGGTGTTTGGGACCCAGCAGCAAGAGGATAGAGAAAGAGAGAAAAAATTATCAATAGAAATTTGATTCACTGTCTTGGGACTACAAGTTATTCTAGAAAGGAAGATTATCCCTCCTTCCAGTGTTTTTTAAATCATTTTATTGGGGTTCATACATTGTTTCTCACGATACATAAATACATATATTGTGCCATGCTTCTTCGCATGCCTGCTGCTGTCATCATTCTCCGAACCTCCACCTTTCCACTCGAGCCCCTGACATCAGTCTCTCATCCCTTCCCCTTCATCCTTGCTCCCCACTCCCCCACCAACCCTCAATACTCTATAAATTATTATTGTTTTGTCATAACTTACACTGCCCAATGTCTCCACTTGCCCTCTCCACCAATGTCTGTTCCCCCGGTAGGAGGTTATGTGTGGATCCCTGAGGTTGGCTCCCCCTCTCTACCCCACTTTTCCTCCACCCATCCTGTAGCTCCACTCCTACTACTAGCCCCAAGAGACTCATCTTTCCTGGGTTCCCCACATTTTCATTTCACATCTCCACAAGTGTACCTCCTCCAGTCCAGCTGGATTTGTAAGGTAGAGCTGGGACCATGACAGTTGGCGGGGCGGGGGGTGGGTGGGGAGGAAGCCTTCAAGAACTAGAGGAAAGTTGTATGCTCCATCGTTACCTCACTGGCCTGTCTCCTCCCCACGACTCCCCTGTGAGAAGGTCACACAGGTGGGCTTTGGGGCCCTACTCCGCTCTCCCCCCCCCCATTTGTAGTGACGTGATTCTTGTTCTTTGATGCTTGATATCTGCTCCCTTCAGCCCCCTGTGATCACACATGCTAGTGTGTTTTTTTTTTCCACATGGGCTTTGCTGCTTCTGGGCTAGATGGCCATCCATTCACCCTCAGGCCTTCGTGATCCCAGGTGCTTTATCGTTTAGTAGCTGGGTGCCATTGGATTTCTTCTCTGTCTGTGTCTGCTCCCTTCTGTCTTCAACAATCTTGTGGGCACACAGTAATATGATTTTTGTTCTTTGATGCCTGATATCTGGTTCTTTCTACATCTCATGGTTACACAGGTTGATGTGCATCTTCTAAGGTGGACTTTGTTATTCCTGGACCATATATCCATTTGTTCACCCTCAGATTACCACTCTTGCTCAATCCCCACATGTCCTCAGTGATCGTCTCTTGAGTGATCACTTACAGTGATACGACTTTTTCCTGCCCTTTGAGACGCCAGACTATCCTTTGGTAGCTGGGCTCCATGGGTTTTCTTTGCCACATTTGCTTATGAACCTATTTGATTTCAGTGATTGCATTGCGCCAGTGAACATTCTGAAATGCCAGATTAATAGAACAAAATGTTCTTGCCTTGAGGGAGAGCACCTGGGTAGGGGTCCAAGGTTCAGCTTCTACCTTAGTACTAAATATATAAATATATGTATCTGGATTTATTCCCTCCTTATAAAATATGCTTATATTTACACATGTACATGTCTGCGTTTAGACCTCTGCAAGTGCCCTGTGCTTCTAGTCCTTCCTCTATGTCCGTCTGCCTTCCTCTTGTCTCACTGTCATGTTCGGCCTTCATTTGGGTTTCAGTACTTCCTCTCTATTACATTACCCTTACTTTGGCCCACCGGGCCTCCCACACCTTCTCCGCTAGACTGTGTACCACCCACTGTTCCCCCCATTCCCGAGTCTGTCCAGGCCCCCATTCCTCTCCCCTCTCCCCTGTGTCCCCCCAGGAACCATAGGCACAGTCTTTCTCTCCTCCCGACCGTCCAACCAGTAATGCTCCTTTCTTGATTAGATCCATTTTGGGGCCTCAGACCACATTTCTTTCCCACCCTATGACCCCCGAAATGTCCTCTGTCATTGTCTGCCTCCGTAGGGAGACCATATGACAGGTCCTGTTGTTTGCCCTGTCCCCACTATGGCGTAGGTTCCTGCAAGGGCGTAGTCTTCTGGGCGTCATGGGCAGGGCTCGGATCATCGTGGGGACCAGACCAGCTCTCTTTCTCCTCTGTGTCCACCTGCCTCCATGTGGGTGTGGCATTCTGGTCCCTCCCCCAGCCTGTTCTCTGCCACCCCTGCTTCCAGGTCAGGAGTCGGTCTGGCTCTGGATGTGGCCAGTCCTGTAGCACTCTCTTTCCATGCCTCCTTCCATATGTCCACTCTGTCTTCATGGTTGGGTGCTTCATGGTAGGATCTGCACGCCCACTACAGCTTCTGTGGAGATAAGAACCATACTCTCCCCCTGGGTGAGTTAGTGCCCTGCTCTCTCCATTATCCTTTCATTTTCAACCTCCCTTTTTCTCCCTCCCCCCTCTCCCTTACTCCCAACATGCACCTCCCTGGGTTTGGTTCCCCCCTCCTCCTCTTTCCCTAAATCTCTATCCAACTGTTAAGTTATAGGGGGCTTCTCTTCTATACGTACCTTGCTGATTGCACTTACCTCAGGGGACTCATGCTGTATTTCTCCTTTTGTGATTGACTGACTTCCTTAGCATAATTTCCTCCAGCTTCTCCCATGAGGAGACGTGTTTCGTGTGTTCCCCAGTGCTTTTGAGAGAAGCATAGTACTCCATGTGTGTATGTGCCAGAGTTTGCTGATTCACTCATTTACCAATGGAAATTTACATTGTTCTAACTCTGTGATAGTGAATTGCGCTGCAATAAACATTGGCGTGCATACCGCTGGTCTTGGTTTATTTCTTACATCTTCTACCCAGTAGAAGGATAGCTGGGTCATAAGGTAACTCAATTTCCATTTTCCTTAGATATCACCAGACTTTCCATAGTGGCTGCACATATTTACAGGACCACCAGCAATGTAGAAGTGTTCCTATTTCGCCACATCCCTTCCAGCATCTGTTGTTCTCTGATTTTCTGATTTGGGTTAACCTCAAGGGTGTTAGATGGTAGCTCATGGTTGTTTTGATCTGCATTTCTCTGATGGCTAATGATCGGGGGCATTTTCTCATATATGTATTGGCCATATGAGTCTCCTCCTTAATGAAACTTCTTCTTAGTTCTTTTTCTCATTTCTTCAAAGGGTTAACTGTTTTCCTGTTTTTGCAGGCAAGGAGGGTATAGCAGATTTTTGAAATAAGCCCTTTGTCTGTTGTGCCATTGCCGAAAATCCTCTCCCAGTCTGTGGGTTGCCTAGTTACTCTCTTGGTGAAGTCTTTTTGATGTACACAGGTGTTTTATCCTTAAAACACCTATCCCATTTGTCGATTTCGGGTTCTCCTGTGTGTGTACCCTGCCCTATCGCAGTCAGCTTTTGTACTTTCTGGGCCAAGGTTCTTAGATCTCTCCCTCCAGTATTTTAAGTATTTGATAATACTTCTCATTTTGTTGTTACTACCAATTTAGCTGACACATTGAGACTGGTCATTGGCTGAGAGAATGAAGAAGAGAAGAAAAAATTATTTCCCTAAACACTAGAAGATTAATTTCCTGCTTTCTCTGAAGCTCTCTCTGCCTATATTGGTTCTCAGATCTGGGTTTGGGTTATCTGGAAGCCACTTCAATGGATATTACAGGAAGAAGATGATAAGCTCATTGTAAGTTCATTTTTTTGCTTCAAATTTTGGTAATTTTCTTCAATTTACCTGCTAAAATATCCCTTTTAGAATCCTCAAATAGCTGCTCTATGCCTTATGTTCATATTTGATTGCTGCATGCAGTAGAAGAGAAGGGGTCATATGTGATTATTCCATGGCAACTGAAAGCAGAAACAAAAATACGTTTTTAAAAATTAAATATGTATGTAAAATGGAGTGTTTTCTTTGGTACATATATATATATACTTGTGAATTGTTGGGATTGTTCCTTTCATACTCTACCTAAGGCAAAAGTAATTTACAATATAAATATTGTTAAGGATGTTGCCCCCCAAAAAATATTTTTAAGGTTCAAATTGTGTCTTCTCAAAATTATTTTTTGTTTTTTGGGGCATTACTGCCCTCTGGTGTTGGGAGTAGGAGCCCAGCCTTGCTGCTGGATTTAAACCTCCAACCCAGTGGGCTGCAGTCCCGCACACAACCACTACGCCACCGGGGCTCAGCCCCAAAAAGACCTCTTTTTTTTTTTTGTGGGCATCACTGCCTCTGGTGGTCATGGGCGCTACCCAGTGCTGTTCCTGAGAGCCGCCGCTGGATTTGAACCACCAAGCACCGTGGGCTGCAGTCCTGCACTCAACCACTTATGCCACCGGGGCTCAGCCTCCTCAAAATTTTTATAGAATTCTTAACTCTTGGTACCTGTAAACTTGATTTATTTAGAATTGGAAACAGTAAGATAGTTGAATATTCTATCTCTTAGGTTAACATGAGGTCATATTAGAACAGCTGAATGATGTTTATATAAAAGACAGGTGACATAAAAAATCAGACAAGGAAACCTGAGGCTACCATAAGTTGAGAGTGAGGTAAGAAAATATTTTCTCCTAGACGCTTAAGGGGAAACATGACTAAGCTGACATCCTGAATTCAGATAACTAGGTGGTTTTTTTTGTTTGTTTTGATTTGCATTTTTAATGGTTAATGATGTTGAACATACTTTCATGTTCTTTTTTTTTGTTTGCTTGCTTTTTTTTGGGGGGGGGGCATCACTGCCCTGGTGGTGGGAGTAGGAGGCCCAGCCTTGCTCCTGGAGAGTTGCTGCTGGATTTGAACCTCCAACCCAGTGGGCCGCAGTTCCGCGCATAACCACCATGCCACCACGCTCAGTTCATGTTCTTATTTAAAAATTATTTTATTAGGGGCTCTTAAAGTTCTTATCACAATCCATACACATATTCCTTGTGTCAAACACATATGTACATATGTTGTCATCATCTTTTTCAAAATAGTTTCTTTTTACTTGAACCGTTGGTATCAGCTCCTCATTTTCCCCTCCTTGCCCCACCCTCCATCCCCCATGTCTACTTGAATCCATAAATTCTTCTCTCCTCCCCCCCCCCCCTGTCTTACACTGACTGCTGTCTCCCTTCATCCTCTTTTCTGCTGTCAGTCCCCCTGAGAGGGGCTCCATACATTGATTATTGTGATTGGTTCCCCTTTACTCCTCCTTCTACTCCAAGTCCAATGACTAGTTTCTATTACTATGAGAGAATACATTTTATATTCTTCAAAGCTACCTACTCTGTGTAGGAAAATAAGCGATTGTGGTTCTGAGAAGTGGGACGCTGCTGTGACAAATGAAGTGGCTTAAGAATTGGGCAATGGGTACAGACTAGACTAGATCAGTTCTGAGGCACTTGATAGTAAAATCCTCAATTGCTTTTAAAAGGCGGTTGGTAAAATTATTGACATTAAGGTAATTTTGCTGCGGACTCAGATGTCGGTGAGGACAGTTGTAGAGAAGGGTCCCTCATCATGAACTGAGCACTGATAGAAATGTGAGTATTCAGGTGCTTCCAGTGGGACCTTCAAAGGAAATGAAGAACATATTACTGTGTCCTGGATGGAAGGTAACCCATGTTACAAAGTGACAAAGTGCTTGGATGACTCAGATTGGAATATTTTGTAGAAAGTGGAACTTGTAAGTGATGAGTTGGGATATTTATTTGAGGAGAAGTCTCGAGAAGAAAGAGAGAAACTGAGAAATGATCTGTACAAAAAAGTAAGGGAATGTAACTACTTGGAAAATTCTCAACTTAGCAATATTTTTGTCATTTTTTCTTTTTGTTTTCTTTTAACATCAATATTTTAAAAATCGAGAAAGCATGTTTTGCATAAAGCATCAAGGATGTGGCTGGATAATTGTTTGCTAAAATTATCAAGCATGTGTTATGATTCCAGTTAACCAACTTAGCAGAAAGGCTGACAATTTAAGACTAAAGAGAACCGAGATGAGATGGAATAATTTGACTCTTAAAATACTTGAATTTTACAAGCAATTTGCTAGAATTTAATAGAGCTTCTTAGCTGTGAATATTTGCTATTCATCATGAAAAGGAAAGGACTGTCCAGAGAGGGGTTTAGAGGTTGTCAAGACTGTTCAGATGGGTCTGGGATGTGGGCCACTGTCTCTTCTGTTTGAGGAGGATGCAGGAGAGAAGTAGGTGGAGTGGTCACACAGGTAGGTTCAGGGAACAGACCCTTATTTTCAAACATATGGAATTTACCCTGCCATGATCCCTTCTTCCCCTCTAATTTTTCCCTTTTGAAATGAGAATGTATATTATATGCCAGTATCATAGGACACACATTCTCTCAGTATACTTGTTCATTCTGTATGCTGAGCAAATAATCAGAGAAGCTAGCTTATATGAAGAAGAATGTGGCATCAGGCTTGGAGAAAGGCTTGTTAACAACCTCTGATATGCAGATGACACAACCTTGCTTGCTGAAAATGAGGACTTGAAATATTTGCTGATGAAGATCAATGGTTGCAGCCTACAATATGAATTATAACTAAATGCAAAGAAAACCAAAATCCTCACAACTGGACCCATTGATAACTGGACCCCATGATGAATGGGGAAGAGACTCAAGTTGTTAAAGAGCTTGTCTTGCTTGGATCCTAAATCAATGGTCAGGTAAGCAACTGTCAAGAGATCAAGTGCTATATTGGGCACACCTGTTGCACAAGAACCCCTTCAGGGTATTGAAGAGCAAGGATGTCACTTTGAAGACTAAGATTCATCTGACTCAATCCAAGGTATCTTTAGTCACTTCATGCATGTGTGAAAGTTTGACATAGCCAGAATCCCACTCAGAATTCATTTAGATTATTAAGAAAACTAAACTAATTTGAATTGATGCTGCAATGAGTTAAGACTTTGAGAAATGCTGGGATGGAGCGAATATGTTTTCCACGTGGTAACAACATGAAGTTTGAGGATAGAATGTTATAGATTAAAATTGTCTTCCCTAAATGTATGTTGAAGTCCTAACACTTTGTATTTGTGAATGTGACCTTATTTGGAAGAAGTGATTTTGAGATGTTATCACTTAGCATGAGATCATACTTGAGTAGGGAAGGTCCTAATTCCATCCATAGAAAAGACATAGGCGACAGTCTCAAGAAAGAGGCCAATGTGATGATGGATTTATGTTGCATTTGGAGAGAATATGACTTTGCTGACATCCATAAATTGCCTAAGTAGGTTCTATCATTATGAGATAATACATTTATGTTCTTATAGACTATCAGTTTGTGGTATTTTATTACAGGAGCCCCAGAAAGCTAGTACAAATACTCTTCTGCCTATCTGTTTATATGAAACCAACCAGCCTTAGAGTAACTTAAAGAAATACTAATAGCAAAAAACAAAACCCTCACTGTCATTGAGTCAATCCCAAGTCATAGTGATCCTCTAGGACAGAGAAGAACTATCTCTGTGTATTTCCAAGACTGTGACTCTTTGCTGGGGCAGAAAGGTTATCTTTCTTCCTTGCAGTGGCTGGTGGTTTTGAACTGCTGATTTATGATTAATAGCCCAAATCATAACAACTATATCATCCTAATAGGTATTGATTAGGCTCAGCTGGTGGTTTTGACTTGGAGTCTTTTGTATTTACAGTAAGATGATGGTTGGGAATGATATCATTTGAAGGCTCATTTAGTTGCACGTAACATTTGGGCTGGGAATAATAAAAAAAGCTGACATATCTTTTTCTGTGGCTATATGGTCTCTACATGTGGTTTTTCTTTGTATGGCAGCTTCAAGGTATCTCGATTTCTTACATACCTCCTGGTATCACTACTTTCAATACTGGTCCTGAGGGGTTTATCTGTCCTAGACTCCCTGTGTTTCCAGCTCTTATCTGTACCCGTGTACATCCTCTGCTCTAGCTGGATTTGTAAGGTAGAATTGGGGTCATGATAGTGTGAGGAGGAAGCATTAAAGAACTAGAGCAATGGTTCTCAACCTTTTTTTAAAAAAAATAATTCTATTGAGGGTTCGTACAACTCTTATCATAATCCATACCATCAATTGAATCAGGCACATTTGTACATAAGTTGCCCTTATTCTTCTATAGACATTCACCTTCTATTGAGCCCTTAGTATCACCTCTTTACCCCTTCCTCCCCCACCATCATAACCCCCAGTAGATTGTACTTTGTTATTATTTTCATCTCTCAAATGACCTCTGTCTTCCTTCCCCCATGTTTCCTGTTGTTCTTCCTCCTGTAGAGGGGTGTATGGTTATGTGTCGATCACTGCTATCAGTTCCCCCTTTCTCCTTTCCTCTCCCCATCATCCCACTACCCTTCTGGTATCACTTTTATCACTCCTGTTGCTGGAGTCTATGTGTCATGAGCTCCCATCCCTTTGTATACCCGTGTACATGTTCTCATCTAGTGTGAATTGAGAAGCAGCACTGGAGTCATACTAGTGGGAGGGTGAGGAAACCTTGAAGGAATATAGTGTGTTTCATCTATGCTTTACTGCACCGTGGTGGCTCATCCCCTTCTTGTGGCCCCTCTGTGGGAAAATTGTTCTACTGTCTACAGATGGGCTTTGGATCTCTGCTTGAGTCCCCCTCATTCTCAACAATATGTTTTTGTTTGTTATATGTCTATTGATGCCTATTACCCCGTCCCTATGACTTCTCATGATTGCATCAATCCTGTGCTTCTTCCAAGTGGACTGGTTGCCTCACTGCTGAATGACAGCTTGTGTAACTTCAAGCCTTTAAGACCCCAGACACTTGTACTATCCGGGCACCATCCACCCTCTTCACCACATTTGCTCATATACCCATTTTGTCCTCAGCGATTGTGTTGGGAGGGTGAACATCTCAGATTGCAGATTGCTAGAACAAAGCATTCTTATATTGAGGAAGGGTGTAGGCAGAGGATTAAAGTCCATCCCCTACCTCAGTGGATTGCCATATAAATATATGTACATGGATCAATACTTCTATTTTTGTGGGTTAATGTATTTCCATATGTACCCCACTATGTTTATACGTCTATCCATTGTTTTGCTTCCTTGGTCTTTCCTCTGTTTCCTTCTACCTTTCTACAGCCCCACTGTCACTTTCCCCTTATTTCTGCCTCTTGATACCTCCTCTGACCTAGTTCGCTATTGTTTTGACACAGCACCTTCCACCCCCGCCTCAGATCACTGTCTCCTCCTTGTTACTGATTCCAGCACTCCAGTTCTCAACCTTCTTAATACAGTTTAAGGAGTTCCTCATGTTTTAGTGACCCCCAAACCATACAATTATTTCCATTGCTACTTCAGAACTGTAATTTTGCTACTGTTATGAATTGCAATGTAAATATATGATATACAGATTGCATTTTCATTGTTACATATTGAACAAAATTAAAGCATAGCGATTAATCACAGAATAATATGCAATTATATATTGTGAAATATTTATTTCTAAGTACAAATAAATGAAATTTTGTCCTGAAGGATGGTACAGCATGGGTAATAGTTTTCATGCTGGGTACTCATATGTGGGCATATCTGCATTTGGATACACTCTCCTGGAGACTGAGAGAGGAGCATTGTCTTGATTCCTAAGACCATCGAAATATGCTTTCTGATGGTCTTAGGTGACCCTTGTGAAAGGGTCACTCAACTCTCAGGTTGAGAGCCACTGAACTAGAGGAAAGTTGTATGTTTCATCGAGGCTCCACTGCACCCTGACTGGCTCATCTCTTCCTGTGGCTTTTCTGTAAGGAGATGTCTAATTGTCTCCAGATGGGCTTTGGGTTTCCACTCTGCACTCCCCTTCATTCACATCGACATGACTTTTTGTTCTAGTCTTTGATGACTGGTACCTGATCCCATCAACACCCCATGATCACACGGGCTGGTATGCTTCTTCCATGTGGACTTTTAAGCTTGTCCTTTGAATGTAGCTCCTGAGTTGCCCCTGATGTGAGCTATCGACAGAAGTCCTTTCCGTAATTTTCCTGGAAACCAAGAGCGTGTACGATTAAATTTAAACCAAGCGTATGTAAAATTAAATTTTAGCACAAATTAGATAAAGCTCTATTGTTCTTATATTGCATTATCCCTATAACCATACAAGTTTCTAGTTTTTGGAATTTTAGTTGGACCCTGCAAGGAACTTAAAGGAATATGGGTTTTTGCAGGCACTGAGTGGCAGTCCAGAGGAATAGGGAAAGATGATAGCATAAATCTCCATGAAGAGATTGCTGTAAAAAAGGGAGTAAATAAACCTGGTTGACAGTGTCACCTTCAGGGGAATAAGAAAGGGTGCCATGTTTCAAATGTATTTTGTACTGCATGCTATCTATCTCTTTTTTTTTCTGTAAGCATTGCATTCTTCAGTGAATCCTCTTAAACATGATACTCTTCTGGGAGCGTGAACATGGGCAGGGGTTACAGATTTCACAGTGCTTCAATAAACACTTATGAGCAAAGTGCTAAGCTCTGAGAATTCATGTATTAATAATTTGAACCCTCTTTATTTTCCTGACCAGAAGAACAAGATGGAGCAGAAGTTTTAGTTCCTGAGATTTTGTTCTGAGAGTCTCTGCTCTCCAGAGTCCACGTCATAATTTTACTCAGAGTTGTGCCTGGTCTGAAGAATCAACCACAGACTCTGCTTTACCTGGAGGTTGACATAAATGGGCTCTCTATCCTCGGGCCCACGGACCCAGCTTTAAGAACATCTGCTGCTCATCTCCCTCAAATAGCACGTATTCAGTTCCTTCTGTTAGTCAGTTTATTCCTCAAGGAGTGCAGGAGATATTTTAACGCTCTCCCAATGCCAAGCCCTTATTCGGTCCTCACATCAGATGCCCCTAGGGCAGAGGTATGAAGGAAACCTAGCATTTTCTGGGAAGTTCTGGAGCTGAAGGCCCTCCAAGAGAGGGGGAAGAGAAGTGTAAAGGGCAGCACAGCTGTTTGCTTGGCCAGAGACGCTTTCGTGGTGCGCCCAGAGTGCTACACACTGGCCCGTGCTCACACGCGTGCGGTGGCACGGCACCAGTGGGGGCTCCCCACTGACCTGCAAGCGCGGCGCCCAGCAAGGCCGACCCCTGGCGTCCCCCTGGGGAAGCGCCACGGCGCCTGTCCAGAAACCGTCCCCGCGACGGCCGACCGCAGCCAGCTCCCCGGGACGTGGGTGCCGAGCGCAGAGGGACGCGGGGCCCCCGGCCCAGCCCTCGGGTCCCAAGGCGACAGCTGACCCGGCTTCCGTGCCACCATTGGTGCCGGGCGCGGCTGAGGGACGAACAGGTGCGCGGGCGGGGGGCGGCGCTTGGGGATCCTGCGCACTGCGCGCGCCCCTCCCCCGCGAGGCTCCCAGCGCAGCCGGGCCGGCCGGCGCGAGGAAAGGAGGAGGAGGAGGAGGAGCTGCGGCGGCGGCTTTTGCCACTCGGGCAGGTCGGGGCGCTGCAGGAAGCCGGCGGCGGCGCGGGCTGCCGTCAGGCTCGGAGGCGGCGGCGCGGGCAGCCAGAGGCATGGAGCCGGCTGACGCGGCGCGCTCCGGCCCCGGGCGGGCGGTCAGGCAGCTGCTGCCCCGGCTGCTGCTGCTGCTGCTGCCGCTGCTGCTGGGTCGGGGGCTGCGGGCCGGAGCCGCGGCCTCCTCCTCTGGGGCGGTGGCCGAGGACAGCAGCGCCCTGGAGGAGCTCGCCACCGAGAAGGAGGCGGAGGAGAGCCACCGGCAGGATAGCGTGAGCCTGCTCACCTTCATCCTGCTGCTCACGCTCACCATCCTCACCATCTGGCTCTTCAAGCACCGCCGGGTGCGCTTCCTGCACGAGACGGGGCTGGCCATGATCTATGGTGAGCGCCCTCTACCATACCCCCCTGCCCATCACCCCCAAACACGCCACGGCCGCACTCCGCTGCATGCTTTCCTCGTCACTTGCCAACGTGGTTCCCCCCCCCATCACCCCCTGAGACGGTGTTGGATCCCAAGGTCAACTGTGCATTTGCTGCCTTTCTAACATCGTTAAAAATCCCAAGCACCCCCCTGCCCCACGCCATGCCAACATTTCTTCACTGGGAACCCAGGAAAACAAAAGGCACAAAGGTGGACCAATTCTGTTCCCCTGTAATATCTCAGTTGTGTCGCCCTTAACTCTCTCCCCCCCCCCCCCACCGCCCCTGCATGTCCAGTTCAGCTCAACTTGGTGCTTGTTGGGGGCAGAAGGTGAGTGACTTCCCAGAGACCACACCATCCCCAGAAGCAAGCCAGAGTTGGGGGGAGGGGCAGGGGTGGGGAGGGCTCAGGATTTCTTGGCCTCAGCTTGAGCTGGCAGGGCCTGTTGAATGCCAGCTACAGCGATGCTTAGACTGGGTGGGCGCCCACTTCGGAGGGTTGGCTTGGATAAAGTCAAAGTTTCGAGTTGATAAAGTCAAGGCCGTCGACCGGTTGAGGAGGTCACCCGCAGGAAGCCAGGTTCTGTCGGGAGCTATGTTGGGGCAGTTGGTGTGGAAGCTGGCCCTGGGAAGTCCATCCGCTAGCTGTGTTTTCGGTTGAGGGTGAAGTGCTGCAAAAGGTGAGCATGGGCAGCCATCCATCACTGGTGGTCAGGCCTGGCCAGGGAGATGGGCACATCTTTTAAGCTTGTATTTCTTTGACTCAGTGGTAAATTGTACCCTGTTACATCCTTCTCCAAGGAAAGAGGGGTCTTCTTCAGATGGCACTATGGACCAGACTCAGAAGATAACATTTCTGAGTTTATGGAGAGGAAAAGTCGTAGTATTAATTCTAGCGTCAGCTGCCTTTCATGATTTCCCGTTTCCGTGTGAGTTCAGATATCCCATTATCACATGGATGTCAGTTAGCCAGAGTCTGAGGCATGGCATCATGAACCCTGCCCAATACACCGCTCCAGTACTCTCTTTCTGAATATCACTTAGTGATGATAAAGCCTGGGTTAATATCCTTGGGTGAGGGAGATGCCTTTTCCACCCATACTGGAGGGATCTCTCCATTCACTTTCCATCCAGGGTGCCCCGACAGAGAACTGAAAGCAGATGCTTTAATCTTTAATGAGAAAATGACCTGCGCATGGCCCTGGGTTGGTTGTTGGTAGTGGAGCTCTTAGCCACCAGACCTTCCCAGCCAAAATGTGTATGAGACGAGGTCACACAGAGCTATAGGGAGCACTCCAGTTTTCAAATGGCAGTGGCCTGTGCTGGTCTGGAAACAGAACCAGGTGTAAAACTGATTGGGTTATTGCAAATTACACCTGGCTGTCCTTGAGCCCCGAGCCCCGAGCTGCAGCTGAGCTGTTCACCCTGAACCGGGGTGAAGAATTGAGGCCCTGTTGTCTTTTCATGTGATTGAGCCATAATGCAAATGAAGATGCCCTTCAGAGGTATATAGAGAGGCTTCCAACAGTTCATGGAGAAAATCCCATGCTCTTTTTATTTCATTTTTTCTTTGAAATTTTGAAGTGTATGGGTACTAAAAATGGCCTCAAACAGCAGCAGTTGTGAGGATGGTGCAGGACCTGGGGTGTTTCATTTTGTTGTGCAGAGAGTTGTGACCAGCTTGATGCTAACGATACCAAGGATGTGAATACAATGCAGTCTATTTGACTTCTCATATGAAATGAGTAAAGAAATCAAATTCCTGTTCAATTCAGTTCTGCTCTATTCACCCACAGTGCTGTTGCCGCTGACCCTAACTATTAGCCAGTGCTCGGTGTAGTGGTTACATGTTGGGCTTCTAACTGCAAGGTCAGCAGTTCGAACCCACAAGCCACTCATCAGGAGAAAGATGGGGCTTTCTACTCCTGTAAAGAGTTACAGTCTTGGAACCCTCCAGGGCAGTTCTACCCTGTCCGTTAGGGTTATTATGAGCAGCATTGACTTGATGGCAGTTATTTTATTTTATTTTTTGAGTCCTGACCCAGACCTTGGTATTTTCAGTTGCCTAATAGGCATGTGAAAGTTGGTCACTGAATAAGAGAGACCAGAGAAAAATCAATGTATTTGAATGACGGTGCTGGCAAAGAATATTGAAAGTACCAGGGACTTCTAGAAGAACAAACATTTGTTTTGGAAGAAGTACAGCCAGAATGCCCCTTAAAGGCCAGCATGGTGAGACTTTTCAAGTATTTTGGATATACTATAAAGAGAGACCAGCTCTTGGAGAAGGATATCATGCTTTGCAAAGTGGAAGAATAGGCAAACTCTTGAGGAGATGGATTCTCACCATGGCTGCCACAATGGCCAGAAACCTAATAACTCCTTTGAGAAGGCGCAGGAGCGGGCAGTATTTGGTTCTGGTGTACATAGGGTCACTGCGAGTCAGAACCAACTTGATGGCACTTAACACAACACAAAAGTCAGACCTTAAAAGTGAAAGTCCACCAGACTGCCAAGTTTGCTCAAGATTTCAGAAGCCAGCTTCAAGGCCTCCATGTCCTCCTCCCTTCTGACCTGCTGGTTCCCACTATTCCCCTGGGTGCAATAATTGCCTTGAATGCTACGAAGTGCTATGCTCTTTTTTGTTATAGCAAAAAGATTTTTTTTTGCTATATGAAAAGATGTATAGGTTAATGTCTGGAAGGTGTCCGAAAGTAGAGCGTCCATGTTCCAGAAAGGTACTTGGTGTTCTCCCACATGCACTGATCTCTCTCACTAAAAAGGGTGCAGCTTCTGCGTTTGGGGTCTTCACTGGGACCTCAGTATGTTGGCATGCCATTTCCCTGCTCCCCGCTAATGTCATACAGTGGAGTCTTTCTGCTATAATACCCACCTGAATAATTTGTTGGTACAACCTGTTAAGTAGGTGTCGTCTAAAGGTTTTGTTTTTTTTTTATCAAAGCCACTTTAATCACTGGGGAAATTATAAGGTTTTATGGATTCTCTCTCACACACCAAGGATTGAGACAAAATTCTTCGGATAATATTATTTGTAAACTAAAGGGAACCAGGAAGCAGTGACAGATCTCTAACTTCACAAGGTGGGAGGAGAGTTAAAAGCAGCATCTACAGGCCAAGGCTGATTACTATGCGGGATGTCAAACATACTTCCACCCACTAACCATTTTGCCAATTCTGACACCAGCCATCATCCTTCCAACCATCCAGGACAACACTTCTCTGGTACTCTACTTCTCTGCTGGACTTGAGTATCCATTGTGGTGGCTACACAGAACTCACAGATTTTACTCAAAAAGGCTTAGTAAGGAAGTAATAGGTTAAGTTCCAGCTTCAGGAATGATTTGGAATATAGTTCTTATCCATGCCTGTAGACAGGCCTCTCTATGGCTCTTATCCCCATAGCCTGGCCTCCTCTCTTTTGGGGCAAGTATTACCGAGCTCTTTAACTCTGCCAATAAGTACCTGAGGGTATCTTATTAAGCCAGGAAATCTCAGCACAAAGGTGTTCAGCTCTCTTACTATATGTGCTGGCAAGCCTAACTCCTCTGACAAGTGCCCTGAGGGATCCCCTCTCCCACAAAGCCTCCTGTTCAAAGGTGCTCAGCTCTGTTGTTATGTGCTTACGGCACCAGCACTATATGCACCTTGATTTGTGGGCTCCTGATTCTACTGCAGCGTCTCTGCCACTGCTTCTCACCATTTTGTGGCATCTCTGCTGTTGTAGTTCTTTCTCTTTATCTCCTGGGGTGAGGAGGTTCTCAGTAGAGGTAACTTGGGTCCAGTAACTGAGTTCTTCCCATTCCTCTTTTTCACCCCAAAGGTGAGGTCCCATCTTGTTCTTGGATTGACGCTATTTTTAAACTTAGTGGGATGGCAAACCTGACCAATGCACTCATTAGGATTTATGCACCTTATTTACATGGTCCCATTGTCATAGGAGTTCCGCACATCAGGAGTTCTATGCATCTGATTTCATAGTCCTCCCCACTCCCTTTGTGGGAGTCAGAGGGAATATGGCTAAATGGGTCTCAGTAAATAATTCACTGTGCCACACTTTAAAGTACAATGTGAAATGCCTTCAGGAAGTATGTTTGACAGACTCAGAACTACATTTGCTCAAATGTATGGAAAACAGACGGCACTGACAAATGGGTTTTTAGATAAGTGGCATCGTGATTTATGGGTTGGGCTGCTGGCCACAGGGCAGCGATTGGAACCTACCACCTGCTCTGGGAGAGAAAGATAAGGCTTTCTGCTCAGAACCCAGAGGAGCCGTGCCCCCAGTCCTGTAGGGTTGCGATGCAATTGGCTTGCGGCAGTGTTTTGTTTCATTTTGTAGCTGTTGCTGTTGACAAGTACTCCATGTTCTTAATCATTTGATCGCTTTTAACTTAAAGCTTAAAGACAATAGAATTATTTTTCTGTACTGACATCTACTTTTTGAACTCGCTTCAGTTGTGTAGTCAGTGGGGTCATGATACAGAGTGCTCTTTCATTTCTTGAACAATCATGTTACTGAAATCTGACTTAATTGCTGACTGTTCAGGAAACTGCATACCATTGTAGCATTTTGGTGTGATTTTTGTTTTATGTCTTTGGATTTTAGTGTTGTTTTACATGCATTAAGATTTTAATTTGCTAATATGTATGCCAAATATTAATTTTTTTCATGTGGCTTGCCGGTAATTATAGGGGAAAAGCACTTCTCACTTTTTTCTCAAGAATTTTTGTTCTTTCGACTCATGCTTTCCTCCCCCCAATCTAAATTCTAGTGACATTCCATTAACGGTGATTATTGGGCTAGGGGTCCTGATGTTCTAAAAATCAGCTTGATCATATTTGCCCACTTAGGTAAATATACGGTTTCTATGACTTTACTTCTCTTTCTGAGGAAGGAACAAATCAGATTTCATTTCTTCATATGAGTAGCAGAAGTGAGTCATTGTCCTCTTGCCTTTGAGTAATAAAGCAGAGAAAGACATAAGGAAACATCTAAAAATCATTCTGTTGGGGACTCTTACAGCCCTTATAACATTCCATACATCAATTGTATAAAGCACATTTGTACCTATGTTGCCATCATCATTTTCTAAACATTTACTTTCTATGTGAGTCCCTGGTATCAGCTCCTTCCTCCCCCCCTCACTCCCCCCTGGAAACATTTTACAGTATCTGCTGTACACTCATTACCAAGAATCAAAACAAAACCAGCTGCCATCAAGTTGATTCTAACTCACAGCGACCCTGGATAGGGTTTCTGAGACTGTAAGTCTTCATGGAA
Source organism: Nesogale talazaci (assembly GCA_004026705.1). Classification (NCBI taxonomy): domain Eukaryota; kingdom Metazoa; phylum Chordata; class Mammalia; order Afrosoricida; family Tenrecidae; genus Nesogale; species Nesogale talazaci. Next base: position 18,342 of record PVJH01007372.1, on the reverse strand, counting down.
ATAGGCTGCCTCATCTCCCCCCCCACCCACAAAGCAGCATGTGGGTTTGAACCGCTGAGCTTGTAGTTAGCGGACCAATACCTATCCCACAACACCACCAGAACTTAGGTGTGCTCGGTCTCCACCTTAATTTATGGAGGTGAATAGTTCAACTCTTGTGTTTTCTGAATAAAACAGGCCAGCTGAATTTCAAAATTCTTTGCTTTCAAAATTAAAAACAAACAAATCTCTGCCACCCTTCCATATTTAAATGACATTGAAATCTGAGAAGTGCCGTCAGGTACCCTCTATGAGAGTAGGCTTTACTTGATGTTTAAAATAAATAACAACATACACATATGTATGGGTATATTCTTCAAAACTTCCTGAAAGAAAACACAGTGAACTAATACTATTGATTTCATTGGGGAATAGTGACTGGGTAGTTGTCACATGGGGGTGTTGTTGTTGTTGTTGTTGGCAGTGGTGGTGGTTGTGGAGGAGGAGGAGGAGGTAGAAGGAGATGTCAATGTATGCCATTTAGTGCCTTTGAAAATTTGAAATGAAAGTGTATCATCTAACACCGTGCCTGTGCTGCCAGTCTGTCATTTTCTGTGACGTGTTAAGATGCTTCTTAAATAAACCAGTTTGACATCTGCTTTTTCCTATCTAACTCAATTATGATACCTATTTTCTGTGATCTTTTCATTGTTAACTCTGTCCATGGACCTGGGAGCCTTTTGCCTGGAGAGGAGACAAAATAGAGAAAGGGGAAAAGGTGTTCCTTCTCATCTGCCCCTTTCTTTTCACCTCCTCCCTTATTCCTAAAGATTAGTTGATGACACAGTAGGCATACGTTGCACAAATAGATCCTATAATAAGAGCCTGCTTGGGTGTAATGGACTTCAGGACCACAAGGGTTACTTAAGTGAATACTTGAAATTTAGATGGAAAGAAACTCTTCTATCCCCCAATGGACAAATATAAGGACTCCTTCCTCACAGAAGGCCCAGGTAGCTCAGAAGGAAATGACCACACTCTTTAGAGCAGTTGAAAGATACCTTCCAGACCCTGCATCAGCAATGGTACAGCAAGGCTTCAGCAAAGCACTGGCCTGACACTAGGCCAATCTATTTTGTTAAGAAAGGGACCTCCTACCAGCATTCTGCTCTCTGCATGATGAAATGCTATCCTCAAGGTACTAGGCCCAGTATATATTTATGCAGCAGAAGTAGCAAGTGTTTGAGGCAAGGAGAGGATGTATAAACAGATTGTCAGTTAGTTTTGGTTCATTCTTGCTGTTCCATAGTTAGTTCCACTTCCCCCATGATGTTTTGGTTACAGTTGATACACAGGGGCCAAAATATCTGAGTTTTCCATTCTAACCCACCACCTGCTTTTCACTTGTCCCTCCTTCTCGCCTAACAACTTCCTAAGGACGTGCTGGTGGGTCCCTCCCAACTCTGCAGACCCTGGGCTCCTTGTGGCTCTGGTGCAGCTGGATCGATAAGCACAGCTGGAGAGTCAGTGAGTGGGCAGAGTCTGAAAGGGGAATGTGTGACTCTCAGGATGAAATAAACTGAGCCTGTGAACAGATATTTTGGACTGCTGCCAGGTTAATCGGGGACCCCCTTGTTTGACAGTCATTCACTTTAGCCTCAGTTGATCTTGCTTTGGTACTACATATCCCTGGGCTTCAATGCTAGCCTTATTGCTTCAAAAGCTGTATCACATTGGGCAAGGTGCTTAAGTGCCCTCAGCCACAGCTTCCTCTCTTGGAAAAGGGAAATAATGTCACTTGCCTCACCAGACTGTTGTACTGTTGAGAGATTGTAAAGAATAAAGGACATTTTGGTCACTGATCTTAGTAACTGTCAATTCCCACTTCCACCTTAGACTATGATTTTTTTGGGGGGTGGGTCAAACTTTGCTACTTGAAATTTACTTAGCGGTGGTTTGTTGTATTCTGAAAGTTCCTTAGGAGGCATTTAGTGGGAGTAAGGAGAACTGTGACTTTTTTGTGGGCTATTTGTTAGTATCTAGAATAGTGAAAATGCACATATACTTTAATCCAGCAGTCTCAACTCTTAGACTTTATGCTTCAGAAATGCTTGCATATGTATGCTGTGTTATACAGAGAACAATGTTGATCACAGCTATATTATATAGATAGCAAGATTGATTGCCACAAGTTACAGTATTCTTCAGGGAAGGACTATTTAAATTCTAGAATGGTCCTACTAAGGAAGACTATGCAGCTGGTAAAAAGAATGATGTGTTTTGAGATGTCCTAAAGCAGCTGTCCACACACATTGTTGAAAGAAAATCAAGGTGCAGAATGGTAAATATAATGTTATCATTATATTTGTGCTACCTAAATATGATACATATTGTTTATATATGGTACATGTGCTGTGCTTGGAGGATATATAAACTTAACAACGGCTATTTCTGGAGAAGTAGGGAAGGTCTTGCTTTTTCCTTTTATATTCTTCTAAATGGACTGAATTTTAAAATTTATTTTTCAATTATAGACATGTTCCTTTTTTTTGTTTTTTGGGCATCACTGCGCTCTGGTGGTGGGAATAGGAGGCCCAACCTTTGCTCCTGTGGAGCCACTGCTGGAATTGAACCTCCATCCCAGTGGACCGCATTCCTGCACACAAGCACTATGCCACCGGGGCTCACCCTGACATGTTACTTTCGCAATGAAAACTTTTGTTAAAAATGAAACAAACCGGTGGATTTAAAAAAAAATAAACAAATCACTTTTGTGCAGCAAAAGTATACTTGCAGTTGCTGTTAATGGCCAATGAATTGATTTGGACTCATGCGACTGCATGTGTACAGTGTACAGCCGCTGCATAGATTTTTCATGGTCATGACCTCCCAGAAGTGGATTGCCAGGCCTGTGTCCTGAGGTGTGCATGGATGTGTTTGCCCCACTAATCTCTAAGCTAGTGCTCAAGTACTTAACTATTTGTGCAACCTACCAGTCAAGAGATAAATTTGAAATCCTAAATTGTAATTATGTGGTTAGGCAGTCTTTTCTCTGGATGTGAAAGGTTCTTTTCTAAGGACTCACTCATCAGTCAGGGTACTTGTCTTGTTGCTAGGTGCCATTGAGTTGGTTCTGACTCAGAGGGACTCTATGCACAACAGAAGGGAAGACTGCCCAGACTGGGACCATCTTCCCAATTGTTGCTATGTTAGACCCCACTGTTGGTAGCCATTGTGTCAATCCATCTCCTTGATGACCTTCCTCATTTCCACTGACTCGTCATTTTACCAAGCATGAGGCCAATCTATAGGCATTGGTCTCTCCTGAACACATGTCCAAAGTATTTGAAGTTTTTCCTTACTCATTTCTAATGAGCATTCTTGCTCTACTCTATCCAAGGCAGATTTACTGTATATACTCATGTACAAGCTGAATTTTTCAGCACGTTTTTTTGTTTTTTTGGGGGGGCATCACTGCGTCTGGTGGTTGTGGGCGCTACTCAGTGCTGCTCCTGAGAGCTGCCACTGGATTTGAACCGCCAAGCCCATGGGCCGCAGTCCCACACTCAACCACTTATGCCACTGGGGCTCAGCCCCTCAGCACATTTTTTATACAGTTTTTGTAGTACAATTGGGTGCCTTGGCTGATATTCGGGTTAGCTTCTACTCGAGTATATACAGTATTTGTTCTTCTGGCAGTTCATAGTAGTTTCAGTATTCTTGGCCAACATCATACTTCAAATGCTTCCGTCTTTCTTCCTGATTCATTATCCAACTTTCATGTGCTTATGAGGTAATCGAACATATCTTCGCTTGGGTCAGGGCCAGCTTAGTCCTCAAAGTGACATCCTTGCTCTTCCACACTTCAAAGAGACCTTGTTCAGCAGCTTTATCTGATGCAATACATTGTTTGACTTCCCTACTGCTGCTTCAATAGACATTGACAAGGGATCCAAGAAAGATGAAATTCTTGACAACTTCAATCTTTTCTCCATTTGTTATGATGTTCTCTATTGGTCCAGGATGCTTTTAGTATCTAAAAGATTATTTTGTTTAGTATTTAAAAGATGGAAATGGAAGCACTTTTTTACTTCTCAAAAATGAGAAAAAGTGACATTTCCTAAAAGTGTTGCGTAGAGCTTTTAAAACTTAACCTCTTGGGAATAAGTTAATTAGAACAATTACCATTTTGAAACCTTCAATGATAATTGCTTTAGACAAGGATCTTCAATAAATGCCAGAACCATGGTGAAAAGTTATTGGGGAAGACAGTATTTGCATAGTGCTGACCTTCATGCCATCACTTACTTTTCTATTGCAGAGGGAAATGGTACTATTACACTGGTGAGGCCTGGTGTTCACCATCTTTGCTACGTCCTGCTTTGCAGATCATTACTCATAGTGGGACTATTACTGTATGTGTCTATTATGCGTTTAGGCTTTGGGCTGCTAATCACAAGGTTGACAATTCAAACCCACCAGCCACTCCATGGGAGAAAGATGAGGCTGTCTGCTCTCAAAGATTTGTAATCCTAAAAAACCTTTCCAGCATTGCTATGACTTGGAATCAACTCAGTGGCAGTGGTTTTTTGGTTGTTGTTTTTTAATGTGATACAATTGGAACCCTGGTAATGCATTGGGCTGCTGATCACACAAGGTGAGCAGTTTGAACTCAGCAGTCATCTGTGGGAGAAAGGTGAAGCTTTCTACTCCTGCAAAGATTTTTAGTCTCAGAAACCCAAAGTGGCAGTTCTTCTCTGTCTTGTAGGGTCTCTATGACTCAGAAACAAGTTTTTGTCAGTGATGGATGAGTTGGAATCAACTCCACGACATCGTGTGTGTGAGCAATAGCAGTAACCGTAGTAGTAAACATAAGTATGACCTATACAGCACTCTTGCCTTAAATGTGTCCTTTGAATCTAATCAGTGACGTAGGCACATCATTGTGCTTGTCAGGAACCAAAGAGTTGGAGACGTGAGTCTGCCCCGAGGTTCCTTAAAAGGGTAGCATGGCAATCGACTTTTGAAAAACTCACCTTTTGAAAACCCTGTGACACACATGGGACCCTCATGAGTCGAAATCAGTTCATTGGAACCGATGTGGCTCTCAAAAGAAGTTATAAAACAGCATTAGAAAATGATCTAATTCAGTCAAATACTTAAAAGATAATTGTCCTGGCATCTTCAAAAGGTCAATGTCAAGAAAAATAAAGAAGGCAGGATGAGTGTTGTAGGTGAAAATAGACCAAAAAGACACAATCATAGAACATTAGAACCTTTGATTGGTCTTAGTTTATGAAAATAAGCTATAAAATCATTTTAGGGTATAAGTAGTGGTGGGATTCAGCCAGTTTGCACTAGTTAGGCAGAACTGATACCTAAGTTTTTGTTGAGTTCGGCAAACTGGTTGTTAAAATGACACTTGTAATGAGAGTTCTCTCTAAGGTGGTTGGTTGGACAGCTGCCCAATGTGGAAAAAACAAATATATACTCCTTACTCTCTTTTAATGTTTATCTGTGCAGTAGCTTATTCTAAGTGCCCATAATGTTCATTTTGTCCATAGGTATAGAAATTAGATGGAACTCTGCTTGTAATGTTTATTTATTGATTTCATATAGCTTATTTTACTCCTGATGAAAAACTGTGTTTTTATTCCTGTGTTTGTTATTTCAGTAAGCAAACATAATGAAAAGAGAAAAAGTGTCGAACACCCAGAGGGTGACATGTAGTCATTTGTCTCAGCTTTGTGCTATACCCCAAATTCCCATGAGATATCATGAGTGAATTATGCAACTGCTGAAAGCTTTCAAAGAGCTCGAGAAATCTTGTCAGAATGATCACTGTAAGTTCAGCAGAAGCAGAAAGGTGTTTTTTTTTTAAAGATGAACATAAGATGTTCAGAGAAGTTTCTAATATATCAAACACAATAATATTTGTCTAATTGGCCTCTCTCTAAAGGAATGGAATTCTACTCCTACAGTGAAAAGATGGTTAAGGAGCAATTGCACAGCTGACTATGCTCAGATAAAAGCGAAGAATATTGCAAGTGAGAACACCTTGAAATCAAGAAGAAATAGGGAAATATCTTAAATACCAGTTTTACTGTTTTTGTCAGGTATTATGTAGTATCTTTTATTAATATTTTAGAACTTAAAAATCCTTTTATTGCGGGTTTCATACAACTCTTATCATAATCCATACATATGTCCATTGTGTGTCAAGCACATTTGTACATCTGTTGCCTTCATCATTCTTATAACATTTGCTTTAAGCCCTTGGCATTGGCTCCTCATTTTTTCTCCCTCCCTGCTCCCCCTCCCTCATAAACCTGATAATTTGTAAATTATTATTGCTTAAAACTTTCTTAGAGTCTAATTTTGTTTGCCTCCTTTATTTGTATTTAAGTATTAGCCATATGAGATAATAAATTGCCTTTTGATATATCTCTTTTTATACATAAAAGTCATTTGAATCTCACTACTAGATATCAGGGGTATTTGAATGTTGACTAGGTTTTAGGTGATATTAAAGAATTATTGTTATTTTTAAGTGGGATAAGGAAGATGCAGGCTGAAGTACTTAGGGATATATTATATGGCTGTTAATGTCTGCAGTTTATTTTCAAAGTGTCTAGTCAGAAGTATGTTGTAAATAATAAAGTACTATTTTTTTAATGTTGTTAGTTACCTTCATGGTGGCTCCAATTCCTTCTGTATAAGAGAATGAAACGTTCTCCAGCTCTGCGCGATTGTCATCATCGTTGGTGTCCAGTCCACTGTTGTGGCTCTTACACCAATTTGTCTCACTTAAAGTTTTCCATGTTTTCTCTGACCCTGTACTTTATCAACCATAATGTTCACATTTATACATACAGACCAAAATAAAAACCCCAAACTAACCCTCTGCCAACAAGTCGATTCTGATGCACAGTGACCCCCAGGACAGAGGAAAACTTTCCTTTGGGTTTCTGAGATGCAATCTTTATAGGAGCAGACAGCCTCATCTTCTTCCCATGGAACAGCTGGTGGATTCTAACTGCCTGCCTTGAGATTAGCAATTCAACACATAGCCCACTATGCCACCAGGGCTACTGTAGGGAAAACAAATAATGGCAGAATACTTCATGCCTAACCCAGACTTGCTTCTACAGAGTTGACTTTCCCCCAGAGTAGTCAAATAGGGAATATCAGAACTGTCCAATACTGTAAACATCTGTAGGAGCAGAAAGTCTCATTTTTTATTCATCTGGAATTATGAAGTTGTTTCCATAGACCACCTCTATCAGTGCAACACAGATTATGGTTCTGAAACCAATATCAGCATCATTCGAGTTATTGTTAGAAATAGCAAAATGTCAGGTCTTACACTGGATGAGTGTATGGACATGGACCCAGAAATATATTTTAACACATTGTCAGGATGCATTTTTTACTTTGATATTTACTTTTTCTGGGCTGAAGTTTAATATCCTGAAGTACATCTTAAATTTCACTCTGGGAATACTGTCACATTGCTTTTCAATAAAAGTACTAAAAATAGAATAACCATTTATTGAACACTTGCTATACTAGTCAGACCCTGTACTAAGTACTCTAAAAACGTTGCCATTTAGCATTTGCACCAAATATATGAAGACTATAGTATTTGTTCCATTTTTGTTAGATGAATGAAATTTAGGTCAAGTACTTCATTGTTCAGTCTCTTGTTTGAAGTCGGGATGTAAGAATCTAAAAATATGAGATCAGGGGCTGAGCCCCAATGGCATAAGTGGTTGAGTGTGGAACTGCTTGCGGGTGTGGCAGTTCAAATCCAGCAGCGGCTCTCAGGAGCAGCATTGGGTAGCTCCCACAACCACCAGAGGGCAGTGATGCCAAAAAATATATATGAGATCAAATTTGTTGTTGTTTTTTGTTTTTGTTTTTTTTGGGCATCAGTGCCCTCTGGTGGTGGGAGTATCAGGCCCAGCCTTTGCTCCTCTGGAGCCGCTGCTGGAATTGAACCTCCATCCCAGTGGGCTGCAGTCCTGCGCACAACCACTACACCACCAGAGCTCAGCAAGATCAGATTTGTTTAGGATGTATTTGACCATAATAGAGTTGAATGTGAATCCTCTCTGATTACTTTCTTCCATGAGGTCTCTAAGGAAAAATGCCTAGAGAACAGTGAAACCAGTCATAGATGGAACTTGAGTGACAGAAAAGTGGTAAGACTGCATGCACGCTGTCAAAGGAAAACTCACGAGGCATAATAAAAATGAGACAGACCAGTTGAATCTAGACTCTCACAGGTCTCACTATTTAAAAGAAGCAAAGTGACCCTTTACTATCACCTAAGGCATTGATCCCAAGCTCTAGTGTAAGGCATTCGGCTGTTTCTTATAGAAGACTCAATTTTCCTTTGTGTCTTAAACCCAAGTAGTGCCAAACCACTTGCTCAAAAGATGAGTTGCCTTGCATAAATGTGCAGAATAAGACCTCTTTAGAGTATTGGAAAGCACAGATGTTACTTTGAGGAATAAGGCACACCTGACACAAGCCATGATAGTTTCAATGGCCTCATATGCATGTGAAAATTGGGCATTCCCTCCCACCCCAGAAAAATGCACTTCAGAGGACAGCACTGAAGCTAAAACTCAGGGAGGGGGGGGTGCATCTGATCAGAGCACACAGTAGCACAGGAGGGAAGGAGAGAGAGTGGAATACATCCTGGCCCATCAAGTCCCAAGGATGATATTCCTTCACAGAGAGGACTATAGACACATCCTCACTGACTTATAGTACTATGGAGACAACACTGGAGACACAGTGTGAAAATTGTGCCTGAACTGACCCCACCATACCAGGACAAAACACTAAGGGTGTGCAAGGGGAACAAGCAATGATGTCTCGGAGGAATACCAAAAATAAACCTTGGGGTCAGGGTGTGGTACCCCATCAGACTCTACCAGAAAACCCTCATAAAGGTCAATAACCAGATCTGGAACTATTTATAGGCTTTTCTTTTTGTTGTTGGTTTTTCTTTTTGTTGTTTTATTTTCCTGTGTTGTTTTTGTGTTTATTATTGTTTCTGCATGTCTATCTAGATAAGATAGGCAGGATAAACAATCCAGAGGAGGAAACAATGGGACCGATAGTTCTGGGGGGACATAGGGGAGGTGGAGGTGGGGGAAAGAAGGAGGATACCACAAACCCAGGAACAAGGGAATAATAAGTGATCTAACATCGTTGGCGGCAAGAGCAAAGTATACCTGGTAGGGTTAGACAAAGGGCAATGTAGCTGAGAGGAATTACCGAAACCCAAATGAAGGCCGAATGTGGTAGTGGGACATGAGTAAAGGAAAAGGAAATAGAGGAAAACACTAGGAGGCAAAGGACGTTTATAGAGGTTTAAATACAGGTGTGCACATATGTAAATGTATTTATATAATGATAGGGAAATAGATCTATGTATATATATTTGTTATGTATTAAGGCAGCAGACAGACATTGGGCCTCCACTCAAATACTACCTTAACACAAAAACCTGACATTTTGTGATGCTCATCTTCCTGACAAGATCACTGAAGACAAGATAGGTGCATAAGCAAATGTTTTGAAGAAAGCTGATGGTGCCTGGCTATCAAAAGTTATTGTGTCTGGGGTCTTAAAGCTATGAAAATAAACAAGCGACCATCTAGCTGAGAAGCAACAAAGCCCACATGGAAGAAGCACAGCAACCTGTGTGATCATGAACCATTGATGGGCTCAGGTACCAGGCATCAAAGACCTCAAACAAAAAGTCATATCGATGTGAATGAGGGGGAAGGCAGAATAGAGACCCAAAGCCCATCTGTAGACATTTGAATATCCCCTTACAGAAGGGTCACAAGGAAGAGAAGAGCCAATTGGCATGCAGTATAGCCCTGACAAAAAAGACAACTTTCCTCTAGTTCTTTAATGCTCCCCCCACCCACCACTATCATGACCTCAATTCTACCTTACAAATCCAGCTAAACCAGAGCAGGTACACTAGTATATATAAGAGCTGGAAGCACAGGGAGTCTAGGACATATAACTCCCTCATGATCAATAATGAGAGTAGCAATACCAGGAGGATAAGTGGAAGGTGGGGATGGGGGAAAGGAGCAAGGGGGAACTGATCACAATAATCAACATACAACCTTCTCCCAGGGGGATGAACAACAGAAAAGTGAGTGAATGGAGACACAGTGGTCAGGGTAAGACATGAAACATTAAAAAAAATAAATTATCTAGGGTTCATAAAGATCAGAGAATGGAGGAGGGGAAAATGAGCTGATTACAGGGACTCAAGTAGAAAGAAAATGATGTTTTGAAAATGATGATGGCAACAAATGTACAAATATGCTTGAAATAATGTATGGATTGTGATAAGAACTGTAAGAGCCCCCAATAAAATAATTTAAACAAACCAAAATTGGGCATTGAATAAGGAAGAAGGAGGAAGAATTGATGCTTTTGAATTGTGGTGCTGGAAAAGAATATTGGAGGTACCATGGACTGCCAAAAGGACAAATAAACCTTCCTTGGAAGAAGTATAGCCAGCGTATTTCTTAGAGGCAGGGACAGGGAGACTTCCTCTCATGTACATTGGACATGTTGTCAGGAGAGACCAGTCCCTGAAGAAGGACACCATGCTTGGTAACATACAGGGGCAGTGAAAGAGAGGAAAGACTTCAACAAAATGGTTTGAAACAGTGGCTGTAACAATAGGGACCATTTTGTGGATGGTGCAGGACAGGGCAGTATTTGGTTCTGCTGTGCATGGGTCAGAACTGATTTGATGGCACCTAAGACAGGGTATTGACCCCAAACTCCAGTGTAGAACCGTAAGTCAGGGATATGTCTTGAACCAATGTGTCACCAAAATGCCTGGTAATTGGAGACATCTATCATACAGGTTGAGTAACACCTTTTTGAGTGTGGTTTTTGGAGTAAAAAAAAGCAGTATTGTGTCACCATTTGGGTTCAAGGCATCCGGGAGAATTGAGTCCTCTAAAAGAAGCAGCCAAGAAATATTCAGAATGGCAGCTCCAGACCTTTGGTGGGGAGTAGTTGCTTAAAAGCTTTCTTATCTCTGGTGCTCGTTTTTCACAGAGGCCAGGGTGGGGGTAGTTCGGATTCTGTGGAGTCCTCATGTTTCTGCAACCTCCGACTGACTTGTCAGAATCTTCAGCAAGCTTTTCCATAATACTTTGGAATGCAAGTCCCAGATGAACTAGTAAACCATACCAGTTGCTGTGAATGCTATTCTGATTCATGTTAACCCTATGTGTGTCAGAGAACTGGGCTTCCTAGAATTTTCCATGACTGATTTTATTTTGGAGTAGAATGACAGACCTTTCTTCTGGGTTACTTCTGGGTAGACTCACATTTTTAATCTTTTGGCTAGCAGCTGAGTTTATTAACTCCCATCGGAAGACACTCAACACATACGAGAGACATCCTCATTGGCTTCTGCTCTGCTGTACTGTTAACCGTGGAGCAACCTGTCAACTCTATGATGTACTTACTCGTAGTTGAACTCACTCTCTAGATAACTCCGAGGCTGAAAAGACACCACCATCACGCCTGTACAGTCTGAGCACATGGGAGGTCATTTTTATTACTGACAAGAAGAAGCAGACAGTGCCCTTATCCCTGGCTCATAAGCTGTTCAGAAAAAAATAAGATGGCTTCTATATATACCCCGCTCATGTCATGGGAGTGAGAGACTGTAGTGGAACATTTATATGATATGCCGCCCACTCCCTGGCTTTTGGAAACTGTCCCAGTAGAATAGATTATTCTGTGTCTACCTTCCACCTGGCCTCATGACCGAGGGGCATAATGAGAGTCTACCTTTTGTCAGTCTCCCTTTGGTGAGGTAGGTCTGCTCAGGTGGGTGGTAAGCTTTAATGCAAAATGTGCTTCTCATTAGTACCATAGCTCAGAAGACAGAAACCTCTCCAGCTGTCTATACTCCACGCCTATGTGATATGTTACGTGGGGAATTTTTTCATCTGACCATCTGAGAAAGAAGTGTTCAGACATCTTGATGCCCTGCTCAGGATTGTATCTTCCCAACCCTGCCGATTTTTAGAGAAACCATAAGCTTGAGGGGTGGTGGTATATCAGAAGTGACCGATTTCTGATATACTCACAGCAAGGGTTCAACAGGCAGTTGTGAAGCGATAATTATTATTTATTAAATAGCGATATAGAGATCATGAGAGAGAAAAGGAACAATAGAGTCAGACATATATTGTTTCATGGTACATGCTCACCTCCGTCCCACTAAATGGTCCACGTGGAGAGTGAGAAAGAATTTTTATTTTCCCATATAAATAACCTTCTTGGGGATATCTTAGCCTCACCATTACTTTACAGGAGAGGGCTGTCTTATGATGATGGTGTATGGTGATACATACACCCATCTTATGAAGGGCTGTATGGTGATAAGGGGAGTGGTCTTAGGGATGCCTACGTGACTATGTGAAGAGGGGAGTGTAAGACCAGACCTTGGACATCTGGAGGTAGATAGACAGGTGTCAGATTAGGAGCCATTGACCATGGTTCTTGAATCCCACCCACAAGCTTCAAAGGAAGGGAGTCATCATCCTAACAGCAGGGGAGTTAGCTCTGTAGAGACACAACACAAAGACCTTAAGTAACTGGGAACTCCAGGGAGTACAGCTAACTTAACTTCCATATCAAATGCTGGTAAACAGTTTGCTTAATATTATAGAGTATAATAATTGTGGAAAAGTTCTGTCTTCATCCCACAGTCGTGTGCAGTGGTTTCTTCCCAAAGGTACCCTGGGGAAGCCCATAACTGCCAGGCTTGTCCAAAGGATTGCCTCCTCACAACATAGTAGACACTCTTAAATATTCCTCCCCTGCCCCCCACTCTTAAATATTTTTAATGAATTATTTTTTAGTCTGAAAATAAGCTGTAAAATTGCTTAGCATTACAGATCCTTACTTTTAAGTCCTTCTGCTTCAGGTTTACACTGACAGTGGAGTTTTTGAGAAGGAAAACTTTGAGAATGATAATATCAGTTTGCATTGCAGCAGATGGTTGAAGGAAGAAGAATGGAAGACTCGTGAGGATATAAATATATGTATATTTATAGAACCTTATGTGTTTAACTGCTAAGCTGTGTGTTTAAAAAAATTAGATTTTATATTTTAAAACACAGTTGGAATCCCGATAGTGTAGTGGTTCCTCATTGGCCTGCTAGGCAAAAATTCAGCACTTAGAATTTTTGGGAGAGAAAGGAGGCTTTTTACTCCCTTTCCAAGGGATTGACTTGGAAACCCACAGGGGCGGTCCCACCCTGTCCTGGAGGGTTGCTCTGTGTGGGAATCAATTTGATGGCTGTGAGTTTGGTGTTTATATTTTAAAAATACTACCATTTCCAGGGAAGTTAAATCTTATGTTTTTTTACATTTGTTTGACATATTACTAAGAGCTAAATTTGTTTGAAATGTTTCTAATAACAAGATAACTAAATATAGCAACATGTTACTAATGAATAAATACAATAATAATGATAACAGCAACTAAAATATAACTTTTACTGTAGGTTCCTGTAACATTTTCACTGGGAAGTTGTAAAATAAAAATGTCTTCCATTTAGAGTGTAAGTGATCCTATATAGAGTTTAAGTTCATACTCCACAATTCTCTCTGAAAGTGCTACTGCTCCCCTTTCCCCAAGAATTTTAGGTAAAGACTAATTTATCTATAATTGTTGAGGTATTATAGGAGTTGGTGCTTAAGTGACTTTGTGTGGAGTTGTCAAACTAACCAGGGATAGCACAGACTCCTGTTACCTCCCGATAGCCGTTTTCACCTTCTTCTTTTTAACAGAATTCTGATTTATTGTTCTGCATATTGTTGTGCATGGAAAGCACTACATTTCCTTCCAGACACACAAAACAACCTTATCAACAAAATATCTCACTGACTAATTTCTCAGGCACTATTGCAAAGCTCAGTCACAAACCCTCTTAGAGATAACACATTCAAATCTGCTTTGTTAACTCTTACTTGGCTATGTGCTTTCAGTTTGCTATTAGCGTTTTATGTTCTTGAGGCTTACTTGCTCTCATCTACATTATTTTATTTTTAAATAATTGTTTAACATCTATGTGACTAGCCTTGCTATCGTAGAACATTATAAAATTTATTATGGTAGACATAGGTTAAAAAATGTAACACCTTATCACTTGATCTCCCTTTTGAATGATTTTAAAGTTGTTTCCATTTTTAATATTCTCTACTTTCATTTTTTAAGACTTTCCTCTGTTTTCTGTCATTGTTGGGTTTGTGTGTGTTGTATGTTTGTATGATTAGCAGTAGAATGTAGGTACTTAGGAGTAGAATTGCTGATTATCTTTTTGCTTTTAATTGACTTGCATCTTTTATTGATAGGATGCAGTTGGATTTTGAGTTTTAAAAATCTAATCTGACAGCCCCTACCTTTTATTGGGGTATCTTGACAAGTTACATTTGATATGAATTTTGATATGATTGACTCTGTGACATTGCTATCTCCTATTTCTTCATTTTCTCCTTTACATTCTTCTTTCTGATTTCTTGAGTTATTTAAAAATTTCATTTCAATAAGCCTTGTGGCTTATTAGCTGTAGCTCCTTGTTTCATTATTTTAGTTGCTGCTTTAGGATTTGTAGTATCTATTTTTAACTTATCACAGTCTCTCTTAAAATATTATACCACTTCATATTTAGTACCAGAATTTAACAATAGTATTATTCCATTTCTTCCCTCCTAGCCTCCATTTATTTTTCTTATGCATTTTGCTTTCACATGTTATAAACCCTAAAATTCATTGCTATTATTTCCATTTAAACAGTTATGTTTTAGCACATTTAAATAAGAGAAAAACCTCATATATATGTAAATTCCATTCCTAGTACTTTTCATCCCAGTGCTTTTTTATTTCTTTTATATCATGTAAAAGAGATCACATTCCTTCTGTCAGGCAGACAGCCTTTAGTATTTCTTTTCTTTTTTTTTTTTGGCATCACTGCTCTCCGGTGGTGGGAGTAGGAGGCCCAGCCCCACTGCTGGAATTGAACCTCCGTCCCAGTGGGCCGCAGTCCCGCGCACAACCACTATGCCACTGGGGCTCAGCCCTGCCTTTAGTATTTCTTAGAGTGTGGGTCTCTGATGATGAATCCTTTCAGCTTTTATATATTTCAATTTCATTTTCAAATTTTTTTCTGGATATATAATTCTAGGTTAACTTTATATCAATTTTTAAATTGTATTGCACCATTGCCATCTTGCCTACGTTATTTTTCATGAAAAATATGATGTCACTATTATTTCTTTGTTCTTCTGTTTTCAATATGTCTTTTACCTCTGGTTGTTTTTAAGATTTTTTTTTGTTTATCACTTGTTTAGAACTATTTGATTATAATTTATCTTGATGTAGTTTTCTGTATGCTTCTTGTGCTCGAGATTCATTGAGATTCTTGGATCTATGGTTTCGTAGTTTTCATTGAGTCTGGAAAATTTTTAGTCTCATGTAAATATTCTTTCTTTCCTTTTCTTACCACCTTGGGGTAAGATGCAATGTCTTGTATATTGGGCTGTTTTAGGTTGCTATCTGGTTTACTGGTGTCATTTCATATTTAAGATTGTTTTATGTGTACTTCATTTTGTATAGTTCTTGTTGCTGTGCTCTCATATTGACTAAGTTTTTCTTTAGAAATGCTTACTCTGCCATAAATCCCGTCTCAAATAGTTTTCTTCTGAAGCTGTGTCATTTTTAACTTTGGAAATTACACTTGGCCCTTTTATAAAAAGTATCTTCCATGTTTCTAGATTATTTAAAAATGGAATGTTCACCAGACCCAAGCCATTACTGTCAAGTCAATTCTAATTCATAACAACACTATAGGACAGAGTAGACCTGCCCTGTGGACGTGCCAAGGCTGTGTTTTGCATGGAAGCAGACTGTTACTTCTTTTTCCCGCAGGGCGGTTCCAGGCACTTAGCCATGGTGCCACCTGAGCACCTAGAGCAAGATGTAAGCAAGGTGAAAGTCCTTACAGTTCGTGAATGAGAAGTCCATTCTAATCAAGAAAGATAATCCAGGAATCATAAAGGAAAAACTTAATATGTTTGACCATGTAACAATTTAAAAAACCCCAAACTTCCCCCTTGGAAATTACCAGAAACAAAATGTTTCCCCATTTAACTGAGAAAACTTGTGACAAAGGTGTATTTCCTTACTTTACAGAGAAATACATACAAATGAATAGCTGTATTCCATCTGTAACTGTTAATTTCTGGAATATGATAAAATAACTATTCATGTGTTTTTCTGCTACCTATAATATTTGATGAGCCAGTTTCAATTAATTGTTTCACTTAGAAGAAATAGTATTTTCTTGCATTTTTGCTAATCTTTGATTGTATATCATGTTTGTGAATTTTACTGTATAGGGTATTAAACATTTTTCTATTTCTGGAAATCACATTGAGCATTGTTCTTGAATTCAGTTAATCTGGAAATGATTTGCACCACTGGAGTCTCTTTTTATGATTTGTTAGATTGTTGGAACAGTATTCAGTCTAAGGCTAATTACAGGCTGTTCCTAGGTTACAAATGAGATCTGTTCTTGTGCCTTTAAGAATTTAATAGGTCAGTCAAAGCTGGTGCATACAATTCTTATTTGACCTTAAGTAAGTACCAGAAATTGCTCAATTTCATTTCAATGATTTAAAAGCTGCACGTGCAGCAAGTGAAAGTGATTGTGATGAAGACTGGATAACTTAATCATTTTGAAATGAGGGCAAATTTACATAATATAAAACAAGATTTCCAAAATGGCAGCACCCACCCCAAGATGATGGCCAACTGCTGCTTTTAATGTGTGTGGCTTGTTAAAGTCCTGCCAATAATCCAGTCTCATGCAACAGGTTCCCGAAAGGGTTTACCACACCCCTTCCAAATTTCCCATTCCAAGCCTTTAACCTGTAAATGTTCCCATGATGGTTACTGTGATGGATTACCCAAATTGTCAAATATCTAGCCTGTGCCTATTTCACTTCTTCAGTCCTGACAGAACTAGTTGGAAGCCCTACAGTTGAGAGCAAGCAGGGGTTTCCCATAAGTCACACATTTGTAATCTGGGAACTGACTGGATTCCTGTTACTAAGGACTATTCTTTTCAGTGAACTGTGAATTTTCTCCCATCTGGTTAATAGAAACAGACACTATTTCTGGCTCTCAGTGAGTGCCATGTATTTTTTTAGGGTGGGGTGTCCTTTTATATTGTTCTATATATACACTGATCGATCATTTGCTGATTACTTTAGGAAGAAATCACCTGCAGGTCTCCAGAGAGTTTACTCCGCACACCTCCTTTGTGCTTACACTGTTCTGTGAACCTTCACTGCCTTTGTACACCATCTTTGTCCTATAGACTAGAAACTCTCTCATGGCTTCAAGCTAGGAGCAATCATAGGGCTTATTTATTTATTTATACCTCCGGGATCACTGTACTTTATTGCCTGCTACTCAGTATGTTAGAAAAGCATCATATTTTTTGTCTCCCCCCTTTTCATTTTCTGATTGTTTTAAGCATGAAGGGAAACACGCTCCTTGTTTTTCAAGTCTAGTCTAGAAGGGGAAACCTTAATCTCATAAGGGAGTTTTCATTTCTATTATCCTTGCAACTTCCCATGTGCATTCACTGTGTCTTTTAATGTTTATTTTTCTTGAGCTGCGGACTTTATATGTTTGTGTATGTATGTAGTCAAATGTATTTTATGCATGCTTAGAGTAATCCTTGCATGGGCTATCTTTTTTTAGTGTAGGACTCTGTTGGCCGCTGCACAAGCTTGTGAGAGAACTAGAGGAACAAAGATTGTGCTCACTAATAGAGTGGACTACAGATGAAACAGAATGATTCACTTCAGTGCTATGAATAGTAGAATTGTCTGTTTTTATTGGCAGTGTTTTGCAGAGTGTTTATGATAGCACTGAAGAGAGAGGCAGACCAGATGGTAATTCTGTAGTGGTTTTTATCCATTGTGAGGAAGCCTGGTAAAGAATGGAGATCTTAGTAGCAGGTGAAGTCTTCCAGGTCCAGACAGGAAAAAAGAAGAGGTGGTCCAGGAGAGGGCAACTGGCAACAAGCATCGAAAGCTGCAAAGTCAAACAGGGAGTGTTGAAACAACCTGGAGATAAACAACAGCAGGAAACTCCTGTCGCCCTCAAGGCTGGAAGGCAACAGAAGGCAGAAGGCAGCATGACCAGAGCCAGGAATGAGACCATTTGACCAGAACTGGAACCCTTGTTGAGGTTGCCCAATGAGACATGGG
>PVJH01007371.1:0-93576 GCA_004026705.1 Nesogale talazaci | reverse complement strand
AACTCTATAAAACCCCTGAGCAATTGGAGTTCGGGGCTTCAGTTTGATCCTGCGTGGTCATGCTGTAGTCCGGGTTCGAACTCGTTATCTTTTCCTCTTTCTTACCTTTTCCTCTTATATCTGTTCTTAATAAACTTTGCCTTGTTTCACTCAGATTTGTGGGTCAGTGATTTGTGCGGGGCATTTTCTCCCTAACATTAGGCACCCCAAGAGTTTTGCTCTATTCCCCAAGCAGGGCAGCAGTTATGGCAAGGAGGGCAGAGGCTGGACTCAGGTGCTAAGTGCAAGAGAAAGCCTGTTTTCAGGCAGGGCATAGGACAGGACAGCCCAGCCGAGAGGAAACTGTTCTGACTCAACACTGTATCCTGAGCATTTCTCCCCTGGACCCATTAACATGGCTAATAAACCCCATTAATCATGACCAGTTGTCACAAGCGACTCGGGAGACTAAAAAAATTAAAGTAATGAGCCATTGTATCTCAGCAGCTGGGCATCTTCTGGACATGGAAATCCCGGTGCACTGGACGCCCTGGATCCAGAAGCCAGAAAACGGTGACCGAGGAGCAGCAGCCGAACCAGAGCCAGAGCACAGGACGGAGAGGTGGGCTCCCAGCAGAGCCCCTGGCTGTGGACGGAAGGTCTGCAGGTTGGGTAGGATATCATTACATAATGAATATGATAATCATTCCATTCCATCTCACTATGAAATTATACTGATATTAAGAAATCCGTACTGCTGCTTCCTCTATGTAGGCATTTACATTGGAATGATGCTTCAACATTAAAAATGCCACCGTTTTAACTTTTAAAAAGCTGGTCTTTTAAAGTTGCTGGGTTGGAGCTGGACACAGAAGGCTAGGAGACCCTGTGTCTTACAGATTCAAGAAACACAGCGTCATCAAGTGCACAGTGACGCGTAGTGACTCTCTAAGACAGGGTAGAAAATTGTCCCTGTGGGGTTCTGAGACTGTGACTGGTTACAGGAGTAGGAAGTCCCGTCTTTCTCCCCTTCAGCTTTAAAGCAGTGATCTATTAGGCTTAAAGTACCATGGGCTCCCAGAGGAACAAACAAATCTGTGCTGGAAAAAGTACAGCCAAAATGCTCCTTTGGAAGATAGGACAGGGAGACTTCAAGCTTGTATGTTGCCCCTGGAAAAGGCCGCATGCTGGGTGTGACATGGACAAGGTCAAGGGCGAGGACTGTCAAGGAGATGTGCTGACACAGTAGCTGCAGCTGGGGGCTCCTCAAACTTCTGCCACCTGACAATATCCTTCACAGACCCTCCCTGCAGACAAGGTCCCGTTCACGGGCACTGATAATTCACAAGGGGAGGGAAGGCGTTTGGAAAGAAAGACCTGGCAAATGGAGAAGTGTGTGTGGTCCAGTGGAGACCAGTGTGTGGTTGCACCCCGCCAGCTGCTCAGGAAGGTAACGAGGAAGCAGGCTGCTTCTATAAAGCTCATGTTCTTCTCTGTCCAAGGTTGCCAGGAGTTGGGACTCCCAAGAGTACGCCAGTTTCCTGTAAAGATGCACAACTTGGAACTCCTATGGGCAGTTCTACCCGTCCCAGTGCCCTCATGAGTTGGAATTCACTGACAACCTTGGCTTCGGTGTTTTGCCATCGTGAGTAGGGAATGGGCAATGTCATCTGGAAAGCACAGGTGTAATAACGGGCTGTACTCACCTAGCGCTCTCTGAGCAGGTTGCCTGTGATGCGTCACATTCCAGTGTATTGCTTACTCAATGATTACAAAGTGTCCTCATCGCTTTTTCCTGCAGTGGAGGGGCTTACGAGCAGGTTGGGAGTAGATTTTGTGTGTAATTGCATCTTCCCAGCTGTTGGGGGCCCTTGTTTTCCATTCAGTTCCCTCAACAGTGAATGGAGAGGAGTAAATACTTCAAAAAGTTTCTAATCATTAAAAAAGAAACTGTCTAATCCACTCCAAGATCAAAGTCTGTTTTGTTGCAGAATGGCGGGGGGGTTAAAAAAAGACTAACGACCTACACTACCAATACAGCTTTCCTGTAAGACAGACTGACAGACACACACCCACATTCTCAGTGAGAGGGACAACTATTCACATGACTCACCTTGATGGACAACATTCCAATGGCCCGTTCCTCTTATACGTCAAATGCCTGACCTTTGAAATATTTCAGCCCATAAGCTGCTTAACCATGTTTAACCACAGTTCTGTTAACACTGAAAGGAATCACAGTGAAACATACCTGACTGGCTTCTCCCCTCCCCATAAACCTCACAAAGTCACGAGGCGCCCCTGACTGCCATCGTGTCCCTTTCCAGGAAGGATCACAATACGCGGGTGAGTCTTCTCCGCACTGGATTCTTCCTTTTGGGGCCAAATTGGATAGAGACGCCAGATATTCGCTACCAGTACCCAACATGCCCCATCCCATGTCACATTCCTTCTTGGAGTTGACAGCCAGAACTCAGTGCGTACCCTGGGCATCATGGCTGCACCTGAAAACTAATACTCAACACGAGACAGGGTGAGAGGTGGCTGGTTGAGTCACCTATTGGTCACAAAAGAAGCTTCAGATTAACAACAAAAAAGATGCTCAAGCCCCTCCCCTTCCCAAAAGCAAGTGAGTCCCCACACCCGGTAAAGTAATGGTCTTCACGAAATTTTTCAGTGGGCTGCACCTTAGAAAATGGGTATCCCTGAAGTCTACGGGAGTTAGACACAAAGACTTCTGAATAGGAACAGCCAGTGCAAAAATCAAGAGTAGGATGGGATAAGTGAATACAGACCAAATGCAGGCACATCATACTCCCAAACTGAACTTTAAGAACTGAGACCCCAGTATAATGAGGCCCTCTGACAGCCCAGTTATTAAGTGCTCGGCTGCCAGTGCAAAGCTTGGCAATTTGAACCCACTCACCTCTCTCCTCCCCATTGTCGGTTAGTTTGTCATCCTATGACGGCTTGTGCATTACAGTGATGCTGAAAGATATGTATTCCAAATACCAGCAGTCCGAGGGGAACAGGTTTCAAAGTATGCAAAGCCTACACAGAAGGAACAGGCTGTCCACGTGTAGGAGGCAAACCACCGCACCCTTCTGAAAAGCAGCGGAACACCGTCACACCTAACACCCAAAGATGAGCTGGCTGTCTGCTGCTGTGGGACTGGTGGCTGAGAACAACAGGACAGCAAAACACCAGTTGTGGTGCCACGGGACGAACCCTGCAGGTTGGAGGGCAGCCAATCGGTGACGGGGGAAGAGCGGCCACCTCAAAGTAGGCCTGATGACCAGGATGCGGATAAAGTAAAACTGTGGGGGCCACATTTGCTAGTGAAAGAGCTGCAAATATCTGAGTGGTGTGGAATGCACAAACTATGAACCTAGGGAAATCTAAAAGTCACCCGAATTGCCAGGGAACACACAGAGATTGACAGCCTAGGCATGAGTGAGTTGCAATGGATTGATTGGTCTTAGCCATTCTGAATCCAACAAACAGATGGTTTACTGCCTCATGTTGGGCATATTTAAGAGGACTGGCACTGCGGTCGCCATCAAATAGAGCATTTCAAGATCTTCCTTCAAGTATAATGCTGCCTGCGATCGGGTACTATCTATACGCCCTCTTCTGTCAATGGAGCGCCGACCACTACATGCGGTGATGAAAAAATGGAAGAATTCTACCAAATTCCGCAGTCCCAAAGTGATCAAACATACGATCAAGATGCACTGAGAAATCCTGGATATTGGAGTAGGAGAGGTGAAAAACAGAGGAAGAGGCCAGTAGTTGAAAAAACATGGCCTTAGGGACAGATGTAAAGCTGGAGCTTGCGTAACAGACTTCAGCAAGACCAACAACGACACTGAAAATATCTTTCAACAACACAAATGGTGACTATACACATGGATTTTGTCAGACAGAATACACAGGAACCAGACAGACTACATCTGTGATGATGGAGAAGCCATCATGAGACCAGGAGCCAAGTGCGGAAAAGACTATTCATTGCTCATATGGAAGTTCATGGAAAGCCAAAATGGAAGAGTGCACTTGGCATATAATCAAGTTGCAAAACCTAAAACGAGACTTCAACTCTCAAGTTATGATAAGAAAGAATTCTATGATGAATATTGAATGATGCTGGAAAAGTCAAAAGACAATAGAAGGAATACTCAGTCATTGTACCAAAAAAGGCCGGAAGGCTAGGCTTTCTATCCCCATAAAGAGTTAGTCTCTCAGAAACACACAGGGTCCCTGTGTTTCCCTCTCCGGTAGGGTGACTCTGGGTCAGCATCAACTGGATGGCAGCGAGTTTGGGTTTGATGCATCAAAAAGAACGAGTCAATATTCAAGCAATTCAAGATGTAGCACATGAGCAAGAAGCAAGGATACTGAAGGCCAAGCGGCACTGAAGGAATTAGCAAAAAACAAGGCTCCAGGAATTGACACAATTGTAAAGTTGTAACGTTTCCCCGGGCTGATGAAGCCCTGGAAGCACTCACTCACATATGCCAAGAAATGTGGAAGACTGGAAGACAGCAATTACTTGCCCCCACTGCAAGAAAGGTGACTAAACAGCACAGAAATTATAGAATGCCATCATTAATATCGCAATGATGGGCAGACAACTGCCAGAAATCCAAGCTGAATTGAAAAGAGAGCGTGGCACGAGGATTATCATTGCTGATACCAAGACTGGCTCAAAGCACAGAATACCAGAAAGATGTGTACTTGTATTTTATTGACTGTGCAAAGGCACTTGGCTGTGGGGATCACAACAAACTACGGATAGCTCTATTTAATTTGCATTCTGAACAGGTTATACATAAAGCTGGACTATGAACTAGACTACCTTTGGGATTAGAGGGAGGCTTAATCATAACCTGAAATATGCAGATAACCCAGCCTGACTTGCTGAAAGTGAGGACTTGACATACTTGCTGGTGAAGAGCAAAGGCTGCAGCCTTCAGCGTGGGTTAAGATACAATGTAAAGAAAATCAAAGTCCACAAACTGTAACAGAAGCTAACATCACAATCAACAGAAAAGATTGAAAGTTGTCAAGGAGTTTGTCTTGCTTGGATCCACAGAAGCAGCAGACAGGAAAAGAGATGATAAACTGCATTCGGCCAATCTGCTGCACAAGACCTCTCTAAAGTGTTAAAAGAACAAGGATGTCACCTTGAAGACTAGGGTACACCTGACCTCAGCCACGAGATTTTCAATCACCACATACGCAAGGGAAAGCTGCACAATGACTAAGACCAGAGAAGACATGATGCGATGGAATTGTGGGGCTGGCAGAGAACAGTGAAAATTCTATGGACTGCCAGAACAAATCAGTCTTGGAAGTAAACCCAGAACACTCCTTAGAAAGGGGGTGGCTCACATACTTTGGACAAGTTACCAGAAGAGACAAGAGCCTGGAGAGGGAGAGGAAGCTTGCTACAGTGGAGGGTCCGTGAAAAAGAAGACCTTCAAAGAGATGGAGTGGCCCAGTGGCTGCAGCAATAGGCTCGAGTATAAGGATGGCACAGTACACAGGGGGCTGAGTCAGAACCTCCACGCTGGCTCCGAACAACAAAGGCACCTTATATTCAACCAGTTATTACAAACACGTGTTCTTCTCGGAAGAGGTCTGGAAGACATGTGGAGTTATTACCTGTCTGTGCCTGTTTCTCACATTAAACTTTGAACACAGAAAGGCGGTCCCAGGGTCTCTCAGGCACCGTATCTCTGTTTTCACTATTTCTGAGGGTGTCCTGGGGGTGTCGTGTTTACCAGTTAGGCCGTGATTCCAAAGGTCAGCAGCTAGAAATTACCAACAGCTTTCCAGGAGAAAAGGTGGGTTTTCAACTCCCCCAAAGAGTTCAGAGTCTCAGAAATCCAAAGGTGCCACAATGACAGCGAGCGACAATGAAGGAGTGTACCACGTCCCTCGTCTGTGTGTGTCTGAAATTGAGAGGAGGTGCAGAACCAGTGTTTTGTGAGGTTTTTTGGTTTTGCACGTACGTTTTTTATGTACGCATTAAAAAGCATAAAATAATGGTATACTTTTCAAAGCATGCTATCATCTCCAAACTCACAGCCATCGAGTTGATTCTGACATGCAATGTGGCCCTGCGGGGGGGAGGGGGGGTAGAACTGGACTAAGCATTTCCAAGGCTGTAACTCTCTATGGGAACAGAAGCCATACCCCTTCCCTTCTCCCCAGGAGCAGCTGGAGGTTTCCAACTGTCGACTGTCTGCTTAGCAGCTCAACTTCTAAGCCATTACACCAGCAGGAACCCCAAATCCAAACTCACCCTGCCGAGCCAGAGGGGCCCCCCACAGCCGAGTACAACAGTCTAGTGCCTAACTCTCGACCAGAATAGAAAGCGCCATCTTTCTCCTCCAGGTTTCAAACTGACACTGTGCTTACGAAGTTACAATCCGGCCGGAAAAACTGAAAATCACAGAAGTTGACATCAGAATCAGACCCCACCGAGGGGCAGAGTCCTGCCGGCCACTGTGTGCAGTCTGTAGGACACTCAAGAATACTGTGTACAATCCTGCGTTAGCAGCTACTCCGTGGCAGGGAGTTCGCTTTGAGAAGCAGTCTAGAGCATGAAAGGGCGCCAAGCGGCATGGGAGACTAAGAGTGACAAGTGTAGGGCTGCAAGGTTAGTGGTTCGAAACCTCCAGTCGGCCGCCCTGTGGGGAAAACACGAGGCTTTCCATTCCTGTAGAGACCCACAGGGGCCGTTCGTCCCTGTGAGTTGGTCTGGACTCCAGAGCAGTGAGTTGGGTCTTGGAAGCAGGCTTCATCTGGCCAACCGAGTCTTCGACCTCAGAAAGCAGGCGCGCCACTTGGCATTCTTCTGCCAGGTGCCTGGGTCGAGAAAAGTCACACACCGTTCCTACCACAGAGGTGGAATCAGAGTTAGCAGCTCTTTTCAAAAACTGGTCTGAAGACACTTCTAATGGGAAACTCTCTGAAACAGCTACAAAGGGGGTAGGGGCTGGGGTAAAGGACACAGGGGGTGACGTCACTGAATTGATAGAAACTCATTTCACCCCATGTGATTCCCAGTAGAACTGTGCTCCGAGAGCAATTTCCTGATTTCTTTTCCTGCAGAAGGAAATCGCCAGGCCTTTCTTCTTAGGGCTCGTGTGTGGAGTCAAACCTCCAGCCTTTCCCTTTGAAATCAAGCCCTTAACACTCTGTGCTAACCAAGGACAGATAGCTACCAATCAAAGATGGAATTTCTTCCTGTGAACCTCAGTCCCTCGAGACCCACTGATGAGCACCTTGTCTTTGGTGATAATGCACACCCGAAATCACTTGGTGTAAATAAGCAGATGAGACTGGCCGCAATCTCTTTGGTGGGGGGGGGGGGGGTGTCCATTTCTTCACACAGGTGTCACGGATGGGATTCTGCCTGTCCCCAGGATCAGTGAAAATCCCTGCAGAGAGGCTACCATTCCTGGCCAGGATAGAGAGAATCGGGAGTCAGGGAGGTTGCTGAGCAGCCCTGGGGCACTGGATCCCTGATACAAGGGGCCGTCTGCCATATCACCTCTTGTGACTGGCACTCAGACTCCCCAGAGCCCCTTATAGATAAATGGATAGGCAAAATGTGGTAGATAGCCCACACGTGGCATAGTATTCAGCCGTGAAAATGGCTGGAGCACAGGGACATGGATGAACCTAGAAAACAGGCACAAAAGACCACATGTTGCCGAGATGAAATACCAAGATGAGATACATCCCAAAAGGAAGGATGCAGATAACCAGTGGCTGGGGGTGGGAGAACGGAGAGATGGGAGCACTGACTTGCCACCTTGGTTATTTTCGCTGGAGTGATGAAAACACTCTTGAAGGAGAAAGAGGTGTTGCCCGGACAACACTGGCAATGGACGTACTACACTAAAGGCCACTTTGAATCGATGGCGTTTTTGGTCCTGTGAACTGGACCTTGACTTGCAAGAGCGAGAGAACACCAACACCGCACCAAGCTGAAACTAGAAAGCTCGCATTAACCCAATAGCAAATAAAGGCACTACCTTGGGTAGTAAGAGAGGGATATGCAGGTAATCTAAGTAAGGTGTCCACCAAGTGGGAAGAGGCCATTTGAGGAAAGAATGAGAAGACACTGAGGGGGGGGTAAACAGGGAAGACGGGTAGGCATCAAGCACTCAGTTTAGCAGACTCATTCACTGCCAGCCAGTCACTGCCAACTTGCAGTGATCCCACAGGACAGGGTAGAACTGCCCATGAAGTTTCCCAGGTGGCTGTTCTTTGTCAGAGTAAAGGTGACTTCAAATTACTGACCTTTTGGTTAGCAGCCCGATGGGTAACCACTAGGACACCTGGGCAGAAGCTACCTAAAATTATGCAACTGTGAAGTTGGATGGTCTTGGTCAATTGTGTTGTTCGGTCTCCCCAAAGAGACTGACTTAAGGCTGAAACAAAACGATGACTCACACTTCCACTGAGACAGCTCTGTCTCAAAGCTACCCACACAAGCCCAAGTCCACAAATGAAGCTAAATGAAAAAACGATTGCTTAACATCCAGACCATCTCCTTCCGCCAGGAATCCCTCTGGACTAAATGCAATACCAATTTGGACTATTGTACTAAGCTCTGAGGTGGGGGGGGGGGCGGGTGAAGCTTTGGGGTGCAAATACCAAGGTGGTGAGTTCAAAGCCACCAGCTGCTTATCTGCTCCCGTACAGATTTTTTATAGCCTCAAGCCTCTTCTGTTTCTTGGGTCCTGCTTGCCCCCTTCAGCTTTCACACACAGGAAGTAGACAAAGTGAAAAGGGGAAAAAATATTCTCCCTGCCTTGGGGAAGTAGCCTCCAGGAGTCTCAGGAAGCCAGGGGAAGCACTTACTTCTTAGCATTCAACAGCCTTCTGGCTCTTTCCTTGGCTCTCCAGTTACACCTGTTCCTTTTTAATGTCTCTTTATCAATTATGAAAAGGGTTCATTGGATAGCAGTGTTCAAAGGAGCAATCCATATAAAAACTGGGAAGGCAAGAAGCATCCACGAGGTTAACCAGAAATAAAGCAACTTTATCTCAGGGGCTCACTGCCTTAGCTCCCTACAATGCCCTTGGAAAAAAAAATCACCACTGGTATTCTGCAGAGCTCTGGTGCCACAATGCGGTGAGCTAGTCACAAAGTCAGTAGTTCAAAGCAGCCAGCTGCTGTGGAGAAGAAAGAAGAGGCTCTCCAGAGAGGTCACTCTACTGTCTTATGCATGTGTTGGAATTGATTCCATGGCAATGACTGTTTGCTTACTTTTGGTGATTCTAATTTGCTTTTGGTGATTTTACGAAGCCAGGGTGGAGAGCCACGATCTTAAACTCCTTATTTCTTACTAAAATTACTGCTAGAAAGGAAGGGGGGGGGGTGTTTTTAATCTATAAGAAAAAACACCAAGCCTGCAATACTTATAGAATTGTGGGAAACACAAACATGTTGATTTAATCAGTAAGCAGAGTATTCACAGAGACTGACAGTCTCAAAAACTGTTCATTTGACCAGAAAAGACGCAGTGGCCAATTTCTTGAATGGGATCAAATGAGTTAACTCTTTCTTCTTTTTTTCAGTGATTTTATTGGGGGCTCTTACAGCTCTGAGTTAACTCCTTTTTTTACACGTTCAATAAAAATCTTTGTGCTCCATAATGGATTTCGAACGTTAGGTTGACGAGCTCCAGAACCTTGAGAAGTGGGGCGGATACCACAGTGCAGCAAGGTGCCCAGGAAGGCAGGACTGGGCAACAACCTTCATTTAACCTGCTCCTTCAGATCCAGCCGAAGAAAAACTGGACTAGAGCGAGACAAGAACCTGCTCAGGGGCTGGAGGTGAGCATTTTAAAAATGTGCCTATGAAAGAAAGCACTTCACATCCGCCTCCCCCCACAAAGGGGCCCTGCGTAGAGCTGCCCCCCCCGGGGGGGGGGGGTTTCCTTCGCTGTTATCTTCCCGGAAGTCACCTCCCCCCAGTAGAGCTGGTGGGTTCGACCGATAGCCTCGCGGCCGAGCGCTTTCACTACTGCGCCACCTGGGCTCCGAGCAGAGCAGACCTTGAACAATCTATCCATTATCTGGCGTCCCTGTATCTCGTTTGTATGCAAGCCCGGAGTTCCCAGCCCTCCGACTCATTTGTTGTCTTTTTAATAAAAAGAAAGTGTTCTCTCCAGTGGGTAAGTTCTGTGCGGATTATTCGGAGTTCCGTTTTGTTCAAGGACAGGGAGCGCGACAACGCGCAGATCCACAGCTGGAAAAGCGGCATCCCAAACGGCCCGCCCACTGGTGGCTGGGGCAGCAGCGGTCCTGCCGGCACCGGGGCTCGCGGGGCAGCGCCGCCACCGCGCCCCAGAGCCGCGCGCCTTGGCCCGTGACAGCCACCGGGGCCGAGATCTGCCCGGCGGGGGTGGCAGGACCCCCCCGCGCCTCGGACGGGCAGACGCTCAAACTTGCCCCGAGCGCCCAGCCAGGGCCCTCCGAAGGGCAGCGCCGCCGCCCGCGCCCTGGGGCCCCGCGGCGGCTCGGACCCCCGCGGCCCGCGGAGGGCGGCGCGCGCGTCCCCCCGAGGAGCAGACGGTCCGCCCCCGGGCAGCCCGCTCCTCCCCGCCACCCGAGCGGCCGCCGCGCCGCGCCGCGCCGCGCCGAGCCGCGGGAACGCCGGCTGGGGCGTGTCGCGGGGCGGCGGCGGGGAGCCGCTCCCCCGCCCCGGCCATCTCACCGGCTTCGGCCGCGCGCGCCCGCCCGCCCGCCGCTCCGACCTGGCCGCGCTCAGTCCTGCCGGAGGCCGACGGCAGCCGCCGCCTCCCGCGCCCCTCGGCTTCCTCCCGGCTCCACTGCTCCGCTCGGTCCGCGGCGGGCGGCCAGGAGGAAGCCAACTCGCCGCCGGGCCTCCGCCCCCCGCCCCGCGTCCCCGCCGCGACCAATGGGCCCCCGGCGCCGGGGAGCCGCGCCCGCCCCCTGGCGGTGGAGGACCGCGCGGCGCCCGGGAGGCCCGGAGGGAGGGCCCATGGCTGCGCAATCTGCACTTGCCACGTGGGCGCCGCCCCTCCCGAGAGGGGGAACTGAAGCCGGGCTGTCCCCAGTGCACACTCACGCGCGCGCACACCAGGAGCCACACCCTCTCCTCGAGCGGCACACACCTCCCCTACGTCCACACCCCTCACATACAGGGAGTTTGACAGAAACCCACCTACACACACACCCCTTTTGATCATCTTAGCCTGAAAGACAAAATTGTAAAGGATCGCCCCCATCCTATGGGCGCCATGACTAAAGCCCGTTCGCCGGCTAGGAATTCAGAGAGAGTCCATTTAGGACAACTAAGAATTCCCTTAGAGTCCTTAGCAGTTTCCAGTAGGCGCCCTGGAAACTCACCAGAAACCAGAAGTGCATGTCCCCAAGAGCGAAGCTGTGCTTTATTTTGCCTGTTACGTGTTGGTTTACATTATTTAACAGTAGAGCACTTAAAGGGGCTTTTCTCCTCTGTGAAAGAGTTTTCTCCTGAATTTGTGAATCCCGACAAGATCTGAAAACACAAGCCAATTCACAATGCAGGTCCATATCCAAGAGTACAATTCACAGTTAATATTAAATGGAACAGTGGGACGATTCATGATTGTAGAAATTAAACTGCGTTGAAGAATGTGTTAGTCCGGGTAAACTAGAGGAACTAATTTCATAGACACACATATGGATATAAGGAAAGAGTTTATATACAAAAGATATGGGACACTGAGAAAGTATCCCAAAGTGCAGTTCAAAGTCACAAGTCCGATATTGGCCCATATGCCCAATACCAGTCTATAATGTCTCCTTCCGACTCACGAAGTCACAGGCCAGTGGGTGCAGAATCCCGGCGCTGGCAGGGGTCTTCCCATGGCTCCTCACTTCCAGGGTCCAGGGTCCATCAACAGCATTCAGTGGTGGAAGAAACAACTCATCACTGACAGGGGTTTCCACGTGACCTCTCCAGCTTCAGAGGTCTGGCTTCATCAGGGCCAAGCCGTGTGGCTTCTCCAGCTCCTCAGACGCCACCATCTTGTCTTGTCCGTGATTCATCGCCTCTGAGACTAACTCCCAACAACTGGGGAAGTTAGCTTCTCATCTTCACGAGGGAAATATTGCGAAATTTCCCAGAAGTCTCAGGAGAAAGCCATACTCACACAGAGGTCTCATTGGCTATCTCCAGATTAACAGGCTAGACACCACCCCTCCATCTCAATCATAAAATTACCATGAGCACATGACTGCCACAAAGATCTAATGGGGTTTGACCAGAATATTTAGTCAGCTGAGGTGTACCTTTGGTCCAACAACACTAAGCTCCAAACATAAGTGTCTTGTCATTGTTTTGTGCTGTCCTCTTGGTTCCAACTCATAGTGACCTTTTGAACAATGCCACAAAATGCTGCCCATTCCTATGTCGTCCTCATCATCACTGTCACCTTGCACTCTCAAATGGACTTCTTCCTTTCCCTTGGCTCTCTGCCAAGCATGACATCCCATTCAAGGAAGTAATTTCTTCTGATAACACGTGAAAGGTACACATGAAACAAAGTCTCTCCAAGCTCACTTTCCACATTCTCCAATAAGAAGCCTGGATGTACTTCCCTCGAAACAGGCCTGTTAGTTCTCCTGCCAGTCCGTGGTATTGTCAGTAGTCATTCAAATGGATCAAGTGGTATTGTCAGTAGTCATTCAGATGAATCAAGGCTGCTCTAGCATGCCTTACACGATTAGGAATCGATAAAGAATTCTACAATTGGAACAGGCTGACTCGAGTCCTCCAAGTGAGGCTTTTAGCAGCAGACTTGCTTAATGCAATAAGCCCTATGACTTCTTGACAACTGCTTCCAAGACAAAGGAAAGTCTTGACAACTTTGGTTGGTCAGGATAATGCTTTCTGGTGCCATGAGGATTTTTGTTTTCTTGGTGCTGCCTATTCCCACTCCATTCAGCTCCAGCCATTCCCAGAAGGGACCTGATTTAGAATCACATGGTAAAAGACAACACTTATTGTACGTACACGGCTTCGGAAAGGTCATAGGGAAAGGGGTATGAAATGATAGAGTCATTGTTTCCATGAACTTTTAAAAAGTCCCCTCGTACAATCCCCCTTGCCAAACAGGACGGATGAGAAAAGCTGCTGGAGCTGGGAGATCAGGCCAGAGGGGGGACCGTGTAACTCTACACCCCTGTATGGAATGGTTGGCATTGGTGGGGGCCATTGAGGGGGTCTGACTGTAACAGAAGAAAGCTGACCCGGTCTTGCTCTGTTCTCACAATCGTGACTGGGTGTGAGCCCATTGTTGCAGCAACTGCGTCAAGTTCATCTTGCTGTGGGTCTTCCCTTTGGTGCTGAAGTGTGGTGGTCATGTGCTTATGTTAATTTTATGATTGCGATGGAGGGGTGGAGTCTAGCCTGTTAATCTGGAGATAGCCATTGAGTAGCCAATGAGGCCTCCTTGTGGGCATGGCTTTTTCCTGAGACTTCTGGGAAATCTCGCGATATTTCCCTCATGAAGATGATACGCTATCTTCCCCAGTTGTTGGGAGTTAGTCTCAGAGACAAGGAATTGTGGACGAGACAAGATGGCAGCGTCCAAAGAGCTGAAGGAGCCGGAGGAGAAGCCACATGGCCTTAGCCTGATGGAACCAGACCTCTGAAGCTGGAGAAGGCACATGGAGACCCCTGCCAACACTGAGTTGCTTCTACCACCACTGGATGCTATTGATGGACCCTGAGCCCTGGAAGCGAGGAGCCATGGGGAGACCCCTGCCAGTGCCAGGATTCTGCACCCACTGACCTGTGACTTCGTGAGTCAGAAGGAGACTTTATAGACTAACATCAGGCATATGGGCTAATATAGGACTTATGGCTTTGGACTGGACTGGCTGGGATGCTTTCTCAATGTCCCATTCCTCTTGTATATAAACCTTTTCCTTATATCCATATGTATGTCTATGAAATTTGTTTCTCTAGTTTACCCAGACTAAAACACCTAGCACAATGTCCTTCTCCAAGGGTGGGTTCCTTACATTCAAAGTATCTGAGTTGAAGCCTCACCATCTTAGATTCTCAAAACAAAGATGGCCTATTCCATTCCCACCCCCACCCCCCTTCCATATGCCCCATTCTTATAACACCACAATGGAAACAAATGCAGTCGGGAAATTCCTGAGTTCACAGCCTATCTTATTTAAGGTCCCATTCTAGAGTCACCAAAATATACAGCTTTGAAATGCCATTGAAGGTCATTAAGCTAATATAGTGGGTCACAACCAGCACTTTGTAGCTGATTCACTCAACAAAAATACCCAATTAGAATAAAATCACCAGCGTTCATAGCACAACCTAGGGGTTCAAGAAACACTTGTGATAGTTTGTGTAGGTGAATGTCTGTGTGTGTCTGCATTGCAGTATAAATTCTATTTTCTAAGGCTTCAGGTTTTTGTTTTGGCTTTGCTTTTTCAGTTAGTCATTTCTCTCTTTACTTATTAAAAAAATCTTTAAATTTTTTTATATGACACAAGTAATGTGCTCCTTAAAAATACAAATAAGTAGCAGGAAAACAAAAGTCCATACCACACAGAAATAATCACAGGTAAATATTTGATGTATGTGTGTAAACACACACATGCACCATTTGGGGATTGTAGTCTATGGATGTGAGCTGATACTAAATACGCTGCTTTGTAACCTGTAGGGTTTTACTTTACAATATGCAATGAACATGCATATGTGCCACACTTGTTAATTACTTAGTCGTTTCATCGCTGAAAGGGTATGAAGATAATTTTTCTGCTTTTTCCTTTGGCAGGGTGGTTCCAGGATCAGGATTAAGTGATCAGGATTAAGATACAGCAAACTTTGAAAACCCGGAAGTCTATTCCAAACCTTTCGTGCTCTGTGAGATAATAAAGGCTAATGGTCATTTATGCTCGTCAAGCTAATAATGTTGATCTTACGGTCACGATGTGCCAGCTACTTTTCTAAGCACTTTACCCATATTGACTTATCTAATCCTCAAAGTCATGCTATACACACAGGAAAGTGAGAGACGGACGGGTGGGAGAAAGTCTGCAAGAAGCTATGTTAGCACTTGCCAGAGCCAAGATTCACCTCTACATAGCCAGCCACAGAGCCACCTCTTGTAAACTTGATAAGAATATTAATCCTACCCTCGCTGGGTGCAGGGTTTTATATAAAACAGCAATCTATACGAATCCCCACAGAAAGGTTTCCTGGCATTGCAAAATGCATTGTTGCTTGGTGCCATCACGTCCGTTCCCACCTCCAGCAACCCGGAGCACTGCAGAAGGAACCCTGCCGCCTCCTGTGACTAAGCCCCACGTCCTTCACCAGGGGCTGCTCTCCTGACCACGTGCCCGAAGGATGTGAGGCGTTGTCTCACCATCCCTGCCTCGGAGGAGTATTCTCGCTGTACCTCTTCCAAGACGGATTTGCTTGTCCTTTTAGCAGTCCATGGTACTCTCCATTATTTTCATCACCACCAGTCAAAGGCATGGATTCTTCTTTGGTCTTTCTTATTCAATGCCCAACTTTCACATGCAAATGAGGCAGTGGAAAATACCCTGACATGGGACAGCCACTCCTGAGTTTTCGGAGTAGCAAAGAAACGTAGAATTATGAATAAGCTCACAGTTTTCATTGGCTCCATAGGCGCCCTGGTGGCAGAGAGGGTTGCATGTTGTTCTGCTGGCTGCAAAGTCAACAGTTTGAAACGACCAGCTGCTCCCCAGAATAAAGACACGGCATTCTGCCCCTGGGAAGAGTTACAGTCTTGGAAACTCACTGACAGCCCTACCTGTCCTAAGGGGTCACCATGGGTAGGATTCGACGCCATGGCCATGAGTTTTATTTAATCTCAAATAGACTATTCCACTTGACATTGTTATTTCCCCTCTCTGTGGTGCTGTGTGCCAAGATTTCGACCACGGACGATCCTGACCATGTCTGTAAATCCATTCCCCTCAAGCATCCCAGTAACTGTGAGGACAGCAGATGGAGCAGCTGCTTCCTTCGATAGTTCATCGTGTTGCTTGAACTGGCCACTAATTCAATAGCACCTAATAATAACATAGCAGTGCAGTGGAGAGCACCCGGCAGCTTGAAAATTTATGAACCTGCCCCGCCCCCCACCCCCCAAAAAAACCCCCCGATGTGATTTCATTTACCAGGAACAGGAAGGGAAGGAGGAGAGCCAGAGAACCGTCCTGCTCAGACAGACCAGCCCACAGCAGGAGCAGCTGCAGAAGACAGACAGGATTCTTTGTTTGTGTCAAATGTCAAATGTTGGGCTGGTGTGTGCATATCAATAGATAACAGAAACATGGAAGAAAAAGCTTATTAAAGAAAGACATGCTGATTAGCCTGGGAATAGACTTACTTGAAAGTATTAACATATGTTTTTTTTCTTTTGAATTATAAACCCAAATCGGTAGGGAGACGGCCAGAAATGCAGCTAACTTTTGAAGTAAATAAATAAAAAAGAAGACTAAAGTTTGATCTTGATACTAGGTAGAAGAACACTCCCAATTGCAGCTTGTTCAGAGTTTGCATAAACAGGTGTGTGTGTGTGTGTTAGTCTGGGTAGCCTAGAGAAACAAATTCATAAACATGCACATGGATATAAGGGAAAGGTTTATATACAAGAGGAATGGAACATTGAGAAAGCATCCCAACCCAGTCCAATCCAAGGTCACAAGTCCAATATTAGCCCATATGTCTGATACCAATCTATAAAGTCTCCTTCCGATTTGTGAAGCACGTGTGACAACAAGGACCAATCACAGGTGAGTGGGTGCGGAGTATTATGTGTACAGAACATCTAAGTAGGTACATCTCACCACTTGTAGGGATCTCCCTGTGTCCTCCCAAGCATCTTGGTGCTGGCAAGAGTCTCCATGTGGCTTCTCCAGCCCCAGAGGTTTGCCTCTATCACGATAAGCCCATGTGGCCTCTCCTCTGGCTCCTCCATTCTCGAGGAATCAGGATCGATCAGCATGCTGTCATCTCATCTTGTCAGTAGTTTGTTGTCTTGGAAACTCAGTCCAATCTCTCTTCTCCAATTGGGAAATACCGAGAGACTTTCCAGAATTCTCAGGAGAAAGCCATGCTCACACAGAGGCCTCATTGGCTACTCATTGGCTACCTCCAGATTGACAGGCTAGACTCTACCCCTAGACTCCCAATCATGAAATTGACGCTCAAGTACATGACCACCCCAACTTGCATTCAGAACTTGCAAATTTCACCTGCCACATTGATATAAGCCAGGGAAGTCTGGTGGATTGATAAATTTGGCTTATTGGGCAGGAGAAGAATATTGAAGGTGCCATGGACTGCTAACAGAATAAACCCATCTGTGTTGTAAAAAGTAAAGCCAGAGCACTCCTTAGAGGCAAGGATGGCAAGACTTCATCATACATACTTTGGACATGTTGTCAGGAGTGACCAGCCCCTGGAGAAGGACATCATGCTTGGTAAGCTGAAAAAGGGACTGTGAAAAAGAAGAAAGATTCACACAAGATGGATTCACACAGTGGTTTCACCAATGGACTAGGGATGTTGCAGGTGTGGTAGTCTTTCCTTCTGTTGTGCATAAGGTTGCTATGCCCAGAACTGAATTGGTGGTTCCTAACAACAGGGTTCACAAGGGTTAAATCCTGTTGGGTCAACCAAGTGCTTTCCTTTCTAAGTCTTAGAAGGTTTTCAACTTGAAGGTCGCAACCCTTTTGGGGATTGAACAACCCTTTCATGGGGGTCACATAAAACCAGCAGAAAATACATCTCTGATGATGGTCTTAGGAACCAAGAGATGATCCTCTATCCATCTCTAGACAGATCTGCCCACATACGAGTATTCCGTATGAAGACCGTGTGAAGACTGTTACCCATGCAACACCATGCTTCAAGACAAAATTACATTTATTTGTCATTAGAAATAAATATCTCCCAATATAGAATGACATATTATTTTTGTGATGAATTCTGTTCAATTTGTGACAATGAAAATATGTCCTCCATATCAGATATTTGCATGGCGATTCATAACACCAGCTATGAAGTAACAACAAAAATAATTTTATGGTTGGGGAGATCCCCAGAACATGATTAACCATATTAAAGGGTTGCAGCATTAGGAAAGTTGAAAATCACTAGTCTAAGCAATCCAGGGCCTGACAGAGTCAAGAGAATCATAGGTTTCAATGTAGACACCACCTTTCCAGAAATCTCTTTGTCACAACCTGTGTTGGCCTACTGAGCAGGCGGGACCTTCACTTAAATGCCTCACTCACAGGTCTACTTTCCTTCTCTATTTTTACCAGGAGCAGGCTCAATAGCCAGCCAGGTCCCTGTTCCAGGCCTCTCCTTCCTACTTTCTTTACACTAGGATGCTTGTGTTTCCCTCACTTGGTCCACACTGCTCAACATTCACGCCCTTGAGCGGAAGCCCATGGTACTTGCATAGTGCACCAAGGAGTGGTAGGCATTGAACTGCTAACCACGTGGTCAGAGGTACTGAACCATCAGCCTCTCTGCAGGAAAAAGATGAGCCTTCTATTCCTGCCAGGAAGTGCAGTCTCAGAAGCCCACAGGGCAGTTCTAGCTGGTCCTCCAGGGTCGCTGAGTCAGAACCGATTCTATGGCAGTGGGCCTGGTTTTGGGTCTGGGAATGGGTCCACAGGGAATGATCAGTTGAGTATCTCAACACAGGCTCAATTATGCTATAAAGACTGTGTGCTTACACAACCATCCTGTATAGTACGCCGTATCCTTTAAACTACCATTCTATAGGTTATACCTTATGCTCTCTATAATAAGATATATGCAATGCCACAATCAATGTATATGTTCCTTTCTTCTTCTTCTTCTTTTAACTTAGCATCTAGGAGAATATTATGTGGACTGGTGTCAGGGAACATCATTGACAGAGAATGCCGACAGCTCTATTGAAGACTTGGGTCTTTGGAAGAAAATGTTTCCTCATTCCCTTTAATGAAGTCTCTCAAAATCAGCTGTGGAAATAGCAAGGGGACATGGTTTGGGTGCCAGCTTAACCCATTTTAACATACACTTCTTTGGTTCAGAAACAAACATACCTGTTTGCTTTTTTTTTTTTGTAGCATTTTAGTCTGTGGGCACCTGTTTGGGAGAAAATAGCATAGCAAAATACAAGAACATTCTAGACACTATTTTAAGAGTGGATTTTAAAGCAAAGTTTTTATTAGTCTTCCTAGAGGATTCTGGTCTGAATTAGATTTTTAATAAGTCTTTTGATGTGGGAACATGCGACCTTTATGTGTTGGTTTCTAAATCATATTCCATAAATGATATACTGCATCTGGTAAACCCTATCTTAAAAAAAAATCTATTGAAGTCACATGCCCTGACTACAAAGTATCATTCCTTTCCCTGGAATTATATCCAAATATATACTATGAACAATTATGGAGATTGTGGGTGATTCCTTCAGAAGGTCAATTCATATTTCTGGTTGATAAAATATAACCTCCTAAGAAAACTTTCTAACTCCACATCAGACGCTAAAAAAAAATGCTCATTTTGCAGTTTTATATGGGAGTTGGCCTATTCTTAATGCCAAGCAAAGACAGGAACTGCGGGTCAGGCTGCACAGAGTACACACTCTTCTCTCACCCAAGACATGTACACACCCTCACACACAATCATCTAGCTGGCAGAGAGAGGCCAAATACATGCTGCGTATGATATTTACATTTTGAGACTTTCTTTGGGAGAAAACAATTCAAGTTTCATTTTCTCACTCACTGGGAAAATGAGAAATGCCATGCCTGGCGTTCATATAATTCTAGAAAAATATTATGAGAAAACTTCAAATGAAGTCATGAAAATCGCTGCTGCTAACAGACACTGGGCATCCACTCAACCTCCCTCAGCACGCGGACACTTTGTTCTAATAACCCGACATTCTATGATGCTCGCCTTCCCAACATGTTTACTGAAGACAAAATGGGTGCATAAGCAAATGTGGCGAAGAAAGCTGATGGTGCCCAGCCATCAAAAGATACAGTGTCTAGAATATACATGTCTAAAGATTCCAAAATGATCTAATCCATTGGCCCATTTTTGCTCAGGCTATTTCAATTCATTGAATGGATCTGCCCCACAGGCTTTCCAAGGCATCAAAAACCCAGACCAAAAAATATCAACATGAATGAGGAAGAGTGTGAGTGAAGACTCAAAGTCCATCTGTAGACAATGGGATATGCCCCTACAGAAGGTCACAGGGAAGAGATGAGCCAGTCAGGGTGCAGTACAGCACAGATGAAACACAACTTTCCTTCAGTTCTTTAATCCCCACCCCCACCCCCAGCACTATTATGACCTTAATTCTACCTTACAAATTTGGCTAGACCAGAGCCTGTACTCTGGTACAGATGAGATCTGGAAACACAGGGAATCCAGGACTGATAAACTCCTAATGAGAGTAACGATACCAAGAGGGGGGAGGGGAGATGGGGGAGAGAGGGGGAACTGATCACAATGATCTACATATAACCCCTCCCAAGAAGAGTGGACAATAGAAAAGTGGGTGAAGGAAAACAGCAGGACAATGTAAGATAAGAAAAGAAATTATGAATTATCAAAGGCTCACAAGGTAGGGGGGAAATGAGCTGATATTAAGGGCTCAAGCAGAAAGAAAATGTTTTGAAAATGATGATGACAACATATGTACAAATGTGCTTGACACATGAATGGATGCATGAATTGTGATAAGAGCTGTATGATCCCCCCAAAAAATGACATTTAAAAATAAAGAAAACTTAAAAAATAAAGAAAATCACTGGTGCTCATGTCATTTCCTTTCCTTTGCTTTTTTTTTTTTTTTTTTTTTTTTAGGAAAAATCCATCAGAAAACCTCTTAACGAGAAATAACTAAACAAAAATTGAAGCTTGACTTTTCCTAAAATATCACTGCATAGGTCAGTAAATTCCATTCTTCATCGTAAATATAGGAAAGTATTAGACTCAGCAAAGAGTGTGGCAGATTAAGAGGTCTAGTCACATTACATTGAAGGGCATCAATCGCTTGGCGAGGACTAAGAGTCCTCCTTGTGTCACCCAGTGGTGAGTATTGTGCTAAGACCTGGTCCCAGTGGATTTCATGGTCACCAAAGATAGTTCAAGGATACCCCAGAAGACCACAACCTCACAGAGTCACAACAGCTCTAAGAAATGCACAAGGAGCAAACCAATCAGGTAAAACCAAGCAGACCCAACCCTCCGCAGGTGTACGTACTCTCTCATGCTTTCCAAGGTGTTCTTTTCATCAGCTTTATGCTCTCTCTGAAATGTCTTGAACCTCATCTCTGGCCTCACTTATTTTAATGCCACTTGTCCCAAAGAGCTTCATGAAAAA
This sequence comes from Nesogale talazaci, assembly GCA_004026705.1. Taxonomy (NCBI): domain Eukaryota; kingdom Metazoa; phylum Chordata; class Mammalia; order Afrosoricida; family Tenrecidae; genus Nesogale; species Nesogale talazaci. The sequence continues at coordinate 72,145 of PVJH01007371.1, read as the reverse complement.
TTTGTACACCAGACAATGCCTTCCACTTTCAAATCTTGCAGGCTGGCAATGTTTCACATGCAATAATGCTTTTGCTTGCTATTACCTGGGGCCTAGAAAAGGAGACTGGCAGCATATTGGACTGGGATCTGCAAGGCCAGTAGTTCAAAATCACCAGTCACTCCTCGGGAGAAAGACAGGACTTTCTACCCCCATTAAGAGTTACAATCTTAGAAGCCGGCATGGGCCGTTCTAGCCTGTCCTATAGGGTCAGTATCAGCTGTCATTGACTCGATGGCAGCGAGTTAGAAAGGCACTGGAAAGAGTCTTTCTGGCTGAATTTGTTTTCTTAACTGCACTTTCCATCGGAGGCTCATTTCTTTAACTGGTTCTTCCCTTTTGCCCTCCAGAAAGATACTACGTTTGAACTATTTTGAACTTGTTTTCTGATTAAATAGGCAAAGCTATTTATGAATCCTTTTTCGTGTTTTTCCTTCTATTTGAAAATGTTTTCTGTAGAAATATTGTGGCTATGCTGTGGCTGGGCCCATGTTTTCAAGTGTAATTTATTTTCTCCAGAAAAGCTCAACTCAAATATAGCATCTGGTCTCTGGTAGAGTTCTTTTTAATTGTCAAATTCTCCAACTCCATTTGTGAAGCCAAAGTCAGGGAAATTGCTGATTTCACTGTGAAAACCCAGCCATGGGAAATAGAAACTTAAATTTCTAAAGATTCCAAAATGATTTAACCCACTGACCCATTGCTGTCCGGGTGATTTCAATTCATTGGGTCGATCTGCCTGACGGGGGCTCCAAGGCTGTCCACCCAACTGCCACCATTGTCTGCTGAAGAGCGGCTGGTGGGTTGGAACTGCTGACCTTTTGATTATCAGCCAAGTGCTTAAGCACTGTGCCACGGTGTTCCCCTTCTCTTTTGCGATACACTCCCTCATGGGACCCTTCTACCCAGAATTCCATATGTGATGAATGATCATTCTCAACTCTATGCCTGTGGTGACGGTGCCATTTTGGAGGGATTTTTCTGTTACAGGATTAACATGGGACTAAGCCCTGCCCTAGAGACCTGGTTGCAAAGTGATTATACCCTGTGTTAGTCTGGGCAGACAAGAGAAACAAATTCATAGGCACTCATATGTGTGTAAGTAAGAACTTTATATGCAAGAGCAACTGAACATTGAGAAACCATGCCAGCCATGTCCAGATCAAGTTCGTAAGTCCAATATTAGCCCCTGTGTCTGATACCAATCTATAAAGTCCTCTTCAGACCCATGAAACACATGCAATGATGCCAAATGCAGGAAGATCACAGAGGGTGGAAAGTTTTGTGGATCCAGTGGTGGGGCAAGTATCCCAGCGCTGGCTGGGGTCTCCACATGGCTCCTCTGGCTGCATTAGCATAGCTCCATGAGGCTCATCCTCAGTAAAGTCTTGCAGGGAGTAAGCCTACCTCCAGCAGGCTATTTCTCTCCTTAATGCCTCCAAATGAGGTCATCAAGCTGCAACCTGATTGACAGGCTAACCTCCACCCCTTCACTGTTAAGTCTCAAACTGACAGCAGATTTTATAACTCCCACATGCCCGTTAGCTTGCTAACTGAAATGTCAGCAGTTCAAAACCACCAGTCTTTCTGAGGGAGAAAGAAAAAACTTTCTACTCCTGTGAACAGTTACAGAAACTCTCAGAAACTCACCAGAAACTGTTCTACCCTGTCCTATAGGGTCACTACAAGGAGTCTGTATCAACAACTGTTTATGAGTGTAAGTCCTGGCTTTTGTAGAGGGTGTGAACCAAGCCACAGCCTTTGTTAACTTGGAGGCATTTTTAAGCTCTATTAGAGAATGAACTTAATACTGGTGGGGGGGGGGGCTACTATGCTACCATTGAGTTGCTGTCAACTCCTAGTGCCCCATAACATGGGGTAGAACACCCCTGAGTGTTTCCATGATTGCAACTTTTTACCAGAATAAAAAGCCCCCCACCCTTCTCCTTGAAGAACAGCTGGTTGTTTCAATCTGCTGATTTTGCAGATAGCAGCCCAGTGCTTTACTGCTATGCCCAGACACCACCCTTCACTTTTTCTGGGGGTGTTGTTGTTGATGATGATGATAGGTACTACTGAATCAGTCAGTTTCAATCCACAGTGACCCTATGCACAACAGAATGAAACACTGCCACCTCCTGCAACGTCCCCACAAAGCTTCCTAAGCCTGAGCCCGAAGTCACAGACACTGGTGTCTGGTCTGCTAAAGACAACCTTGCCTCCAGCAAAGCCGTTCCTCAGTGGGGACAAGGTAGCTGGGACACGGAAGGCCCAGGGCCATCTGCAAGAGCACATCCAAGATCTTGGTCAGGAGTGGCAGAGACTACCAGGAACCGAGGCCCCAGAGGCTGTGCCATGGAGGCTCAGAGGAGCAGCCCCCAGACTGTGAGATCCTGTAGAGCAACAGGCGGCCTGGCTTCCTGGCCCAAGGAGCCGAAGGCCAAGAAATCACATGGCTGAGAGATTGAAGACTGACGGGAGAGACGGGTCTGTGGCTGGGGAGCAGTGCTACTCAGACACAGACAAGATCCCTGCTGTTTGCTGATCCTGAATCTTAGCTTGTCTAAAACAAAGAGCCCTCAAACTCCAGGCCTCAGAGTCAACGCTGACTCATTGCGGCCCCTGTGGGGTTTCTCAGACTGTAACAATTGTTTATGGGAGTTGAAAGCCCAGACTTTCTCCCAAGCAGCTGCTAGGGGTTTTGAACTGGGGACCATGAGGATCACAGTCCAAAGTAACCACTAGGGTTTCCTCATATGCACTCTCAGTTATGAGTATTGTCTGTGTGATCATTGCAAAGAATGATTGAACCCAGCATAGAAATTCAGCACCTTGAGAGGAGTGATGGTTATCAGAACAGGTGAAGAAGGGGCTGAGCCCCGGTGGTGTAAGTGGTTGAGTGCGGGACTGCGGCCCGTGGGCTTGGCGGTTCAAATTCAGAGGCGGCTCTCAGGAGCAGCACTGGAAGCTCCCACGACCACCAGAGAGGGCAGTGATGCCCCCCTCCATAAAAAATAAGAGGTGAAGAAGGAGGTTAGTCTGAATCCTCCTTCTGACAATAGGGAAAGCCAGAGGGGTTCCTATATGCCCACCTACATTGCTGTTTACCAAAATTGCACATTGACACGCCCGAGCACACACACACACACACACACTCAGATTCACACACACACAGACACAGACACACACTCCCACCAGTTTAACCCAGTGGTTCTCCACCTTCCTCATGCTGTGACCCTTTAATACAGTTCCTCGTGTTATGGTGACCCTCAACCATAAAATTATTTTCATTGCTACTTTATCTCTGTCATTTTACTACTGCTATGAATCATCATGTAAATATCTGATGTGCACGATATATTTTCATTGTTACAAATTGAACATAATTAAAGTATAGTGATGAATCACAAAAACAGTATGTAATTCCATATTGTGAAATATTACTTCTAATGACAAATCCATGAACGTTTGTCTTGAAGCGTGGTGTATCCTGCGAGAAATCTATGAACGTTTGTCTTGAAGCGTGGTGTATCCTGCGTAGTAGTCTTCGTGCTGCGTACTGGTATGTGGGCGACCTCCTGGAGAGGGATAGAGGAGTGGTGTCTCGTTTTCTAAGACTATCAGAAATATGTGTTTTTCCGATGGTCTTAGGTGACCCCTGTGAAATGATCATTTGGCCCCCACAGGGGTTGCGACCCACAGGCTGAGAACTGCTGGTTTAATTCACCCAAGAAGGGCATGAAGTGATGAGGGAGGGATTTGAAGTCAGTCAAGTGGATTCGATCCTGGCCCCTCTTGGACTACATGCTAAGCCTGCTCAGGCGAGCCTCCACTGCAGCTACCACCCTGTTTGGGGAGCAGTAGCCATGGCCCCAGAGATGTTTTTGGTAGGGAAGCTCGTTAAATTTGGGTTGTCTTTGAGGTTGGACGGAAACTTTTACTGCATAAGCTACGTGAACCGGAGGGCATTCTGAAAGCCCGTCACTTCCTTGCCCTCTACCCTGAGTCTCAGGTCTGACTGCTCCTCTGCTGGAACCCAGGCCATGGTGTGGCAGTCAGATACTTTGGTGTCAACTTCAAGATTGGGAGTGTAGGGGTGGAGTCTGGCCTGTCAATCTGGAGATAGCCAATGAGACTTCTGTGTGGGCCTGGCTTTCTCTGAGAATTCTGGGAAATGCAGCGATATTTCTCCCTTGGAGATGAGAGACTGAAGACTCAGTCCCTTGGAGATGCTCTAATGACAAGACACATGGCAACATGCTGATAGACCCTGAGTCTTGGAAACTAGAGGAACCATAGGAGACCATTATCAGTGCTGAGATGCTTGAGAAGCCACAGAGAGGTCCCTGCCAGCCCTGAGATGTTTCTACCCTCACTTGATACCCAACACTCTGCACACACTGCCCTGTGATTGTCCTGGCATCATTACGTGTGCTTCATGAGTCTGAAGAGAATTTATGGATTGGTATCACATATATGGGATAATATCAGACTTATGGACTTGGACTGGACTGGGTTGGTATGCTTTCTCAATGTTCCAGTCCTCTTGTATATAAACCTCTTCCTTATACACATATTTATCAATTTCTTTCTCTAGTCTACCCGACCTAACACACACAGTCTACCTTTAATTCTCTCCCAGATCGCAGAAGGCAACTTTGCGGAGATTTTGTGTTGAGTGCTTCTCCAAGCTCCCTTGCACACATAGCCTGTAAGGATGCCTAGGCCACACCGCCCACCTCGGACTTCGTTTGCGCCTTGCTGTTCACCATCCTTCAGTCCCTAGTGCCACTGCGCTGAACTGACTGCTGCGGCGGATCACAGATCCATTTACCTTTCTCCAGGAATCCAGAGGCAACCTTCACCCTGGTGCTCACTCTCCGTGCCTGTCAGCAGGCGACCCTCCCCGCCCTCCACTCATGGGTAAAGTGACCAGATGTCCTGCTTTTTCACAATTGAACAACATCCCACGACATTTTAAAATTAAAATAAATACATTGCAATACTATTTTGAGTTTTATGAAAATTGTTGTTGCTCCATATGGGTCAAATTTTTAAGCAAGGACCCCCCTCCCCCACGGTCAAGGGTGTCCTGCTTAAAATATGGTCACTTTACTCATGGGACACATTTGCTCAGGATCCCTTAATGAGGAGGGAGGGGGCTGTCATTGTACTGCTGGCATGATCGTGGCTGTAAATCTCCAGCATTCCTATCTCCTTTCCTCTCTCTCTCTCACTCTCTCTCATTAAATGTGCCTGGCCAAACCCCATTCATTTTCTAAGTCTCTCTGTCTCTGCCTCTATCTCAATTCCGTTGTGCATTTCCTGTCCCAAGCCAGTTGCTGCCAAGTGAGTCCTAGGCATGGAGACCCGCTGTGTGCGAGGGCAGAAGTGTGCTCCAGGTAGTGTTTGCAAGGACTGCACGGTGAGCAGCTTGCCAGACCCTTCTGCCTTGAGGAAGTTCCCAAGGGAGCACTTAAACACTATGCACTCACCAGAGAACCGCTCAGCGAGGCAGCTCATTTTCTCACCGATGGATTTCACACACGATTCCAGTGGAGAGTGTCACATGTTGTATCTGAGGCAGGGGCTGTGCGTTTCCAGCATCGAAAGAGTTTATCTGGCCCACAGAAGGGTTTTTAGTGAGTTACTCACTCAATTTGCTCTGAAGGATAATATTGAGTCATACCTGACTGAATTTTGAAGTAAATTTCACTTTTAAGAAACTATACCTCTGCTGACAACCAGTCAGCTGTTACTCGGCTTTCTAATTTTGCCATTGCAGAAATATTATGTAAGTGAACTCCAGTGTTGCATAATCTGAGGTTCTCTCTCTCTCTCTCTCTCTCTCTTATCGTCCCTGCCAGCATCACTCCCTTGAGATACCTGTGAGTTGCCATCAGCTAGGATAAGGTGGGGGCCGGAAAGACAGGCGCATGGAGCTATAAAAGGGCAACGTAAGGGATCCCCTTGGAGATAAAACCTTCCTGCCTCTTGACGTGGCAGCAGATACTTAAGCCAACAGAGATATCAGAATCTATCAACAATGTGTTATCATTCCAGGCTATTAAGTTGACTGTAGCTCAGAGGCACCCCAGGGATAGCAAAACAAATCACTGTCAAGTCACCCGTACAAATCACTGTCAAGTCACCCGTCACCCTCAAGGGCTGCTATGCTTAGACCCATGGGTACAACCACTCTGTCAATCCATCTCCTGGAGGCACCTCCTTTTTTTCCTACAGACCATCAACTTTCACAAGCACGGCGTTTTTCTTTGAGGCTTAATCCCTCCTAATAACATACTCAAGGACTTGGGCTGGCACAGTAGAGTACTCTTTGGGCCAAGCTGGAGGACCCTGATTCAGAAAGAGGAGGCTTTCTACTCTGATCAAGGCTTGCAAGAGTATTCACAAAGTCACTCTGTTTCCGAGGGTTGCTGTGATGCAGAACTGGCTCATTGTGAGTGAGTTTGGATGTTTGCAATAACCTAGGCAAACATGTGGGACGAAGTTTCACGATCCTCCTTTCTAAGGAGCAGCCTGACTACACTTCTTCCAAGACAGAGGTGCTTGTTCTTCTGGCAGGCCACGCTGTATGCAATATTCTTCTCCCTTGCCCTAATTAAAGTTATGAACTGCTTCTTCAGTATTCCTTATCCATGGTCCATAGCTATGTGCACACAGATAGGTGAGTGCCACAGTTAAAACTGGGAGGATATGAATGAAATCAATACAGTGTAGCTACTTCCAAATGTTGTTTGTGGCCTTAGGTTTGGCGTTGTACTATAGTTTTGCTATAGATTGCAAAGTATTCCTATTTGAGAAGACTGGGGAAAAGTATCATATCTACTTGTGTATAAGCTGAATTTTGCAGCTCATTTTTTAATGCAGTTTTTCTGGTAAAATTAGGTGCCTCTGCTGATTTTCAGGTCAGCTTATACTAGAGTATTTACGGTATACAGGCTCTCCTTAGTTGGAAGAATTATTTCTTACAATTGCATGTGATCTCAAAATAAAAAAGTTAACTACAAAATAATACAATCAAAAGCGATTTATCAAGGTAGCAGCATCTTTGAAAAAGTATGTACTTTTGTCATACTGGCAGAACTTGAGGGATTTTTTTACATGTGCAGCTTTAACCTTCCAATAACATATATCATGCAACTGCTTAAAGGGCAAACTGATCTGATATGGAAGACGTATGGCCCGCCAGCTCCTTAGAGGCAAGGACGGTGAGACTTTTTCGTACATGCTTTAGACATGTGAGGAGAGATTAGTCCCTGGAGAAGAATACCATGCTTGGTAGCATAGAGGAGCAGTGAGAAAGAGGAAGATGATCAAGGAGATGGACTGACATAGGGAGCTACAACAATGGGCTCAAGGATGGGAATAATTGTGCGGTTGGCTCAGGACCGCACATTGTGTCAGTCTGCTGTGCACAGGGTCGCTATGGGTCAGAACCAACTTGATGGTACCTAACAGCAAGCCCAAATTATGTGAAGAACCTGTTGGCAATTGTTCCTGAAGCTTCTAAGATAAAGATGGCTCCATGTTTTAGCACATGGATGTGATAGTGATGAAATTCTACACAGGGCCCAAGGGAGTAACAGGGCATTAGTTTTCCGAGGCTGACATAATTTTTTTTAATGTTATCACAAACTTGTTGGCTTACAACACCAGAAATTGACTCTCTCACAGTAGCAGCAGTTAGAAGGCTGCAGTCAAGTTCTCAGCAAGGTCATGCTTCCTCCAAAGTCTGCAGGACAGATTTTGTCCTTGCCATCCCACCATCTGGTGGCTCTAGGCATTTTTTGATGTGGGGCCACATCATTCCAAGCCCTACGTCCATCTTCATATCATCTTCTCTCCTTGTACCCTCTTCTCTCTGGGTGTGCTGTGAGGATGCATACTCCTGGGCTTAGCGTCCATCCAGATAATCCAGAATGGTGTATCTCAAGACCCTTAATTTAATTGTATTTCCAAGGACTTTTTTTCCAAAATAAAGTCACACACTCAGGTTCCAGGGGATTATAACATAGACATAATTTTTTTGGGGGGTGGTGGAGGGTCACCATTCAGCCCGCTACAATAAGTAAACATCATGTCACCTATCAATCCTTTCAAACAGTATTCCTCAAGCTACTTATGGAGATATAACTGCATCCCAGGAATGATCACCCATACATAGGGGCATCTGAATACCTGGTTTAAAAAATATTCACATTGGATGGAAAATACATGTGAATGCATAATGACAGTAGGGTCAAGGAATGCATAAACAGACGAGGTGAGAGAAGCCATCCAGTGCAGATCAAAGAAGACCAAGCCTTATGTAGATGTCATGTATACTTTATGAAGGAGAATTAGATGGAGATGGGCCTCAGAGGGTGGTGGTGTGCATTTCAAGCTTGAGGAATAATGCTAACAAAGATACTGGAGTGAAAACAAACACTGTGTTCAAATGCAAGTATGCAGGAAATACAACTGGGCAGAGCAGATGACTGATATTGAAGAATATGACTGGAAATTTACACTGGCACAATCTCAAAGAGTCACAAACAAAGACGAATTAAGAGAAAGGAAAGCCATACAAAACTTCTTAATAGGACATTAATTGGTTATATTTTCAGGACATTGGGAAAGAGGTCTCAGATGGAAAGGACAGCCAGGAAGTTCTGGCATATAGCAGGCAAGAGATAGAGGCCTGAGCTCCCCTGGCAAGAGCAGGCATAAAAAGAAATGCAAGGATACACGGAATACTCAAGATTGGCACTGTGGACTAATGACCCATATAACTGCACAAGGACAGCATTCAGAAGGGTCTTGGGCTAGGTTTCAGTGCTATGTGATCTCAGTGCTAAATTTCATAATAAATTTCAGCTTTCAATTTTTTTGATAACTGAAATTCCATGGGGTAATCAGGCACCTGTGTAGATGTGTGTGTTGTGTGTGTGTAGTAGCCTGCACTCACATGCAGTGCCACTTCCTGAAGCCTCTCATCTCTCCAGGATGAGTTCACCATCACCTCTTGGCCTCTGACCAAGTCTCACTTCCTCCTCCCTACCTGGCAACAGTTACCGCACCTGCCCAATTCACCTAGAGGACAGAGGTTGATCATACATACCCTGAAACACCCGAGGAAGCATCAGAGTATACCAGCAGTCAAACCATCCTGGCTGGCAGCACCATGCCCTTTTTAGTGGGCAACTCCAAGGGAGTAAGTCTCTTGCCATCTATCTGTCTTTTCTCACAGTTTAGGGGGCCAGAAGCCCAAATTCAAGGCTCCAGCTCTAAGGGAAGGCTTTTTATTAATCCTTCCACTCTGGGGGAAGATCCTTATAACATGTGAATGTCTGTGTTCCTATTGTCCCTTGGCAATCTCCATGTAATTGCCATATTTTCCCTGGGTCAAGGACATCCCTGCATTGAGAACCTTGGGTCCAAAGGATATTCCCTAACCCTGGTTCATCTTTCTTGGTGGTAGTCATACAGTCAGATTGAGGCAGCTCTCCTCACCTCCCTCTGGGCCTTTACTATAATTCAATCTCATGTCCATAATTCCTCCAACAGTCTTTTCATGGAAAGACATATTCTATTTTTTTTTTGGGGGGGGGCGCATCACTGCCCTCAGGTGTGGGAGTAGGAGGCCCAGCCTTTGCTCCGTGGAGCTGGAATCGAACCTCCATCCCAGTGGGCCGCAGTCCCGCGCACAACCACTACGCCACCGGGGCTCAGCCCTGGAAAGACGTATTCTATTAAGTACTTTAAAGCTCTTCCAGTCTCTACTCATGACCTAGTTCCAAAACCACTTCCACATTTTTGGTGCCTTTGAGAGAACCACCCTACTCCCAGAACCAAATTCTGTCTTAGCTTTCTAGTGCTGCTATAATAGAAATACTGCATGTGGACAGCTTTAATGAATAGAAATTTATTTTCTCACAGTTTAAGGGGCTAAAAGTCCAAATTCAGGGTCCCAGCTCTTGGGAGAGGTTTACTCTCTCTGTTGGCTCTGGGGACCATCTTGTGGTCTAATATAATTATCCTCCATTTTGTGACCTGATGCAATGATATGGTGTATTGTTCATCCTACCCTCCATAATATTAATGAGGCTGGACTAATGCTAGTTATGCTAATGAGGCAGGACACCATGTACAGACTTATTGTGTGTCCCGAGTTGATCTTTTTTGAGCTATCAGAGATAAAATAAGAAAGCAGAGATTGAGGGATCCTCACTACCACCAGGAAGGGAGACCCAGGAGCAGCTGTGTCCTTTGGATCTAGGGTCCTTGTGCTAGGAACTTTTTTGCTCCAGAGAAAGGTTGAAGCCAAGACATATGGAGATTTCCTAGGAATGCTGAGCCCCCAGATCTTGAAAGAAGAAAGTCTTTCCCCAATGTCAGAACAAGAAAGACTTCTGCTAGAACTAGAGCACTGAATTCAGACTCCCTATGAGGATACATTTCTGTAAGTCAAAACCATCCACTTGCATTTTTTATTGTAGCAGCCCTAGACAACTCAAACTCTCTTCCATCCAAGAATGAAATACATCTTGGTATGGAGTCTGCACTTTCTCCAGGTTGTCATCTGTTGTGGATGAGACAAAAGACTTCCTTCAGGAGTGCTGGTAACATAGAGGTTATGCGTTGGGTTGCTAACCACAAGGTCAGCAGTTTGAAATCACTAGCCCCTCCTCAGGAGAAAGACAATACTTTTTACTCCCCTAAAGAGTTACAGTTTTGGAAACTCCCAAGAGACCTTCTATCCTGCTATGTAGGCTAAGAGTCAGAATTGACTTGATGGCAGTCAGTTTGGTTTCTAATTCCAGGTGGGGCATGTAGGGGGATGGAGTGTTGACATAGCTCTGGAAAGAGGTAGGTAAAGCAGAGCCTCTGAGTTTCAATATTCACTCTTTAAGTTTCATCTCAGTAGCAATGGTTGTGGTTTTGGGAGTCCAAGAAAGAAACCCTAATGGTGCAAATGTTTAAGCCCTGGCTGCTAATGCAAGGTTTGGTGGTTCAAACCAAACCCACCCAAAGGCTTCGTGGGAGAAAGATCTGCTCCCATAAGACTACTGCCCCCTCCCCCCAACCCTAACAGGGCACTTCTCCTCTGTCATAGGAGATCAGTAGGAGTGGACATAGATTCAACAGCACTCAGCAACAACAACAGGCTGGAAGGAAGTTTCCTGAATGGTGTAAATGTGTTTGTGTTGGACTATGAACTCCAAAGTTGGGTGGTTCAAACCTTCCTTAATGGTAATATGGCAAAATACCATGGCAATTTGTTTCCATAAAGAATTATAGCTAACAATGCTTCCTCTTTCCCCTATTATGATCCCAATTCTACCTTGTAAATCTGGCTAGGTGAGAGGATGTACACTGGTACAGATAGGAACCAGAAACCTAGGGAATCCACCCTAGATGATCCCCTTCAGGACCCCTTGTGAGAGTGGCAGTACTGAGAAGGTAGAGGGAAGATGGAGTAGAAAGGGGGAACTGGTTATAAGGATCTACATATAACTTCCTCCCTGGGGTATGGAAAACAGGGAAGTGGGGGAAGGGAGACATTGGAGAGTGTGAGATATGACAAAATAATAATAATTTATAAATTATCAAGGGTTCATGAGGGAGAGGGGAGCAGGGAGGGAGGAGAAAAATGAGGAGCTTAAGTAGAAAGCAAATGTTTTGAGAGTGATGAGACCAACAAAGGATGTAGGGATTGTGATAAAAGTTGTCTGAGCCCCCAATAAAATAATTTTGAAAAGTAATTATAGCTAAGAAAACCCCATGAATCGGTTCTGCTCTGTATTGCTTGGAATCAACTAGAAGACTATACGTGTGCCCAAGAGAGTGCCAGATTAAAAAAACAAGATAGATAGACAGATAGACAGATGATAGATAGATAGATGGCCAAACCACATAGCTTCTTTTTGCTGCTGCTAGCTGCTTCCAGCAGGCTTTCACTCATGGAGACCCCATGGCCAGCACATGCTGTTGGATCTTGCCCTTTCTATCCCACAATCAGCCACTGATGATGAGGATTCTACTGCTGAGTCACTTTTTCTCTGCTCTTTCGACAAGGCATTTTCCTTTTGTCCTGGGTCTCACAAATCATTAAGCAGCAGGGAAAGACCACAGAGAAAGAATCGATAGGTCTGTTATTAAGTGGATATGGGAACTACAGAAGCAAAATGTATCCATTTATGACCCTCAGCATCAGAAAGGAGGGAGAGAGGACATGTTAGAGAGGGAGCTCATCTCTGACGAAGGTGACAGACATAGTAGATGCACTAAACTGTGAGCACATGTGTGCCTTCAGCTGCTAGCACAAACATTCTGGCCCCTGTTTGCTGAGCCAGCCCCTAGACATTCTTCACCTTTGGCTTTCAAGCTGTGGAATGGTTTTAATTCTGGGCAGCCCTCCATCCACTGAACACACTACTCTTCCAACTCGCCATACGCTGCTCTTTGCATAGAAATTGAACTTACTCAGAAGGGTCACGTGTACACTTAGACAGATCTCAGAAATGCAGGGTGGTATTAAAAGCCTATTTCAAGGTGTGTATTTTACTCGAATGACTTTTGTCTTGGGAATGAGCAAATGCATTTTTTCAGTGTGAGCTACATTTTAGGTGGGTGAGGTACCCTTTTCAGAAACTCAGTGGCAGACTGTCAGCTCATGCTCAGAAAAGCCCACCCCCAGAAAGAGGTGCTGCTGAGGAGATACCACGGAGTCAGGGCTCATCTGGGTGTGTCGGAGACTTGTGCTTCATGGGGTTGACAGGAACTGCCTTCTCCCACGTAGAGTGCCAGGACACTTTTCCGAGCCATGTCTGAGTGACCTTGCATCACTCAGCCTGTAAGTTAGGCCCTAAAATGCGTATTCCTTAGTAGATTCAAGAATCTTATCTTGCAAAAGAACATTTGAGTCCCCTCAGAACTCTACTACAAATAATTCAAATATCTTTACCTACTGCCATTGAGTTGATTCCTATTCAAAGTAGAAACATGCCATCAACTTTCCAAGGCTGTAATTTTTACAGAAGTAAAAAAATATCTCTCTCCCTTGGAGGGGCTGTTGAATTCAAATTAGTTAACAGTTAAGAGCCTAACTATGATACCAACAAATTTTGTTAGCATCAAAGCTTTGGTATTTAGGACTATAAACGTTAGAAAGGACTTGTTGCTGAAATTAGGGCTTTTGTGTCACATGTATTAGGAAAAAAAGATCTTAGGACACTCCTTGGTTTCAGAAGCAAAGTAGAAGAGCTGAGTGAATTAGTACAAAGGACAATTCTGCGAAGTACACTTTCTAGATGGTTACTACTTCTAGAAGGTGGTTGCACTGTCCAAATTAATCTATTATGAACCTTGTGCTCCAATATGTTAAGGAAAGTGAAAACTGGACTTTATAGTTTATAGAATAGGCTATTGATCTAATGTAACTTTTGTACCCACTTACTAATAGATATCTGTTTAATAAATGTTTGTGTTGGTCACTAACTTTGGTTCAGAAATGCACTTTCATTCTTAGCAATCAGCAACTTTTGTAGAGACCAGTCAACCAAACCTCCACCACATCTATTCATAACTACCATTAACTACCAAAAGTCTTGTAAAAGTTGTAATTGGTTTAGTGTTGTTTTCCCTGTCCACCCCTAAGTTCCATTCACCAGCTCCATTGCCAGCCATATAACTTCCTCACCAGGGTTGGGCTTGGGTTGGGGGGGGCGGGGAGGGGAGGCTCCTGAGCCAACAGAAATATGTGAGGTGTATTCCCAAAGAAAAGCCTGAACACTTGGGTTTGACATTTGGATGGGAAATCCAAGGTAAAGAGTGGACTCTGTTGGCCCCAGAAGACCATCCTTGTCATCATGTCAAATTATAAATATTAAGAAAGAGAAAAAAACCCAAGAAAATGTCAAGGAAGAAGCTTAATTTCCTGGAATGCTGTTGTGTCTGTGGGAAAGGCGACATAAGGGAGACACATGGGGATAAGAAAAAATAAAAAGGCAAAGACACTCCAGAAATATGCAAGAGAAAAGGACCTAAAAAGCTAGTCTCCTCTCTTCCCTTTTCTGAATGCTTTATCTCTTCTGCGTAATTGGCAATGGATACAGGCATTCAATGGTGGACCCACCGTGTCGTAGGAATACCAGGTATGGTAGATGATAAGACAATACCTGCACTCAGTGCTGCCTCACTGCTGGACTTTTTACCCACAGAAGCTTCTGGTAATCTAATGGATCTTCTTCTCAGGGGTGAGAGTGGGGAGGGGACTCTTGGAGAAAAGAACTAAAGGACTTACTCAGCTCACCCAAAAGCCATCTACTCAAGACCATCAAGCATTTTCTGAGAACCCAGAGCTTCCTGTAAGAGGTCTTTTCCTAGGAGTTACAAGCCAGAATAACATTTTTTCAGATCGGATTGGCTATCAAAACAAATCCAGTGACACTCATATATGTGTAAGAAAGAACTTTACAGCAAGAGGTAATTCTATGTCAAGTCAACTTCCCAGTCTAGTCCAACTCAAGTCCATAAGTCTAATACTAGTCGATAAGTTCCTCTTCAGACACACCGTTGCATGCAATGATGCAAAATGTAGGGAGAACACAGACTGGTAGGTACAGGGTTGTGTGGATCCAATGGCGGTGGCTCTGGTAGCAATCAGGGTCATCCAGCAGGAAGATGAAGGCAGAGAGAGAAGGGGAGGTTCAGAGGAGGCCACACCCACAAAGAGACACCATCCGGTTTTGACCTAATGGAGAGGTTGAATACCACTCTTACACTTTTATATATATCTTCAAGTCGACAAGAAATTATGTAACTACCACATATGCCTATCATTTCAGAAGACACTTGTAAATGAGCCTCTGAAACCCACTTGTGGACATCAGATAATCACATCCCTTATTTAACCTATGACCTACCAAAGTGAGACTCTGGGCTTACATAGGTACTTGGATTAATTGCGAGGAGAGACCAGTCCCTGGAGAAGGACATCATGCTTGGTAAAGCAGAGTGGCAGCAGGAAAAAGAAACACCCTCGACAAGATGGATTTGCACAGTGGCTGCCAACAATGGGCTGAAGCATAGGAACAATAGAAAGGATGGTGAAGGACTACGCGGTATTGCCCTCTGTTGTGCATAGGCTTCCTCGGAGTTGAAACTGGCTTGATAGAATGATGGAAACATTGTTCATTGTATGTTGCTATTGAAGTAGCTCTCCACAGCATATAACACAATGTGTATCATTATATGCAGTCTTTTTTTATAGGCTAGTGGTTCAAGATCGGCTGCATTTCAAAAGTAATTGGCTAACTACTGGCACACATATTCAACCATTTGTTCCATACAATGTATTACTGCACATATCTGATATGTTGATTGAATCATGTCCCCCTACCCCACCAAACAGGTGCTGACATTCTACTACACTTGACCTGTTCAGAAATAAGCTTTTCCCTGGTGATGTTAATGTGGTCATATCAGAGGGGGATGGGTCCTTAACCTAATCACTTCTGACACTTGGGTGTCTTATAAAAAGAGTAGAGGCACACACACAGGGAAAGACAGATGCAGGTGAGAACCTACTTAGATGAAAGGTCCTCCAGTGATTGTCTGGGCATACCAGAAACAAGGAGAGAAGGCCACAGAAGGCATGAAAACAGTCAAGACCCTGCTTTAGACTTTTAGCTTCTAAAGTACGAGGAATTCCTGTTCTTCATTGCCACCTGGGGTTTTTTTGGTTTGTTTGTTTTTTGCCACATTGCACTAACCATCGAAGACATTCTATTAGTGTTAACTTTTTTTTTTTGGTCCATAAGCTTCTGCTGTAGTTGTTAGTTGTCATCCAATTCACTCTGACTCCTGATGACCTCTGTATGACACCACAAAATACTGCGCAGTTTTGCATCATCTCCATGTTCGATGACATACTTGAATCCATTGTTTCATCTAAGAAGGCATACAATCTCACTGAAGGTTCCCTGGCCCTCACTGGCCTTCTGTGTCAAACATGTTGTCCTTTTCTACCCATCGGTCTTTCCTGGTGGTGTGGTCCAAAGCAAGGAAGTTGGTGCCTACATAAACTTTAGGGCTTCTGAAATGTGTCCCTTAAGACCCTCATAATTCCTGTCTATTGATTTTTGACAGTATCAGAAAAGATTTGACATAACATACAAAACGTAGATTGCTATCCCATGTTTGTGTGGAATTAGAACAAATGATTAAATTAAATTCTGAGTATGTAATCAGTCAGAAGGCCAATTTGAATTCAGGTTCACAGTAATTTCCTAGAATTGTGTAGCATCGTCTCCTGTGGTATGTGGAGTCTGCAAACTTACAGGGACATGTCTACCCATTCCTCTAGGTTAGCATCACTATAAGTTGGCATCAACTTGATGGCAGGGAGTGTCTTTTTTTGTGTATTTTTTTGTTTCTGCAGCATAGGTTTCTCAGTTTCCACATGGAAGAAATAAAATAAGGGATGGAGAGGAAAAGTGAATCAACCCCTCCATTTTCCTCCTAATTTTAAATGCCTTTAAATGCACTGTCAAAAATATATCCATAGCTATGTTTAACTCCTGAATCTGTAATTCAGAGAGAAGTAAATAAACTGAACTCAGTTTTGGCAATAGGATTTAGAAATTGGACAGATTTGTTCTAATTCTCCTCTCATAAAAGGTTTATGTGGTTTACAAACTTATCTATGTTACCAAGATTTTGAACAAGGTGGTTATTATTATAGGAGCCCTAGTGACATTGTGGTTCTCAGTTGGGCTGCCAACCACAAAGCCTGGTGTGTGCTAGCAATTGGAGTTCATTCAATGGCAGGGAGTTTGAATTTTGGGTCTGTTATTTGTGGCAGTTGGAATTGATGTCAGCTTGACCCTGTGTGGATGTGTAGGGGTAGAGTCCATCAAGTCATCTTCCTGAGAGCTATAACACCCTATCATATTTCTACAGACTTTGGATCCACCCGCCTCTATACCCACCAGCCTGGGATCATCTTGCATCATCCTACTTCCCCTTGTTGTCTCATTGGCCTGCAACTACCTGAGGTTGAAGGAAGTCCAGGCTAGCATGGACTTAAGTTGGACTGAAAACCTTCTTCATAAAAGATCATGTCTTGTTATAAAGCTCTTTCTGACACTTAAGGGAGTGTCATTGGTTTTGTTTTTCTGGACAACCCAGCCTTACACACTTCTGTTATTACTGGCCATTGAGTTAGCTTAGTTATGATGATCCTAAGTAGACATGAATTAGAGAGTTGTGATCACAGGGTTTTCTTTGACTTATTGGTAGAAATAGTTGCCACGGTGTCTTTCCTCCAGTGATTTCAGTTTAGAATCACAAACATATTTGTCATCATGACAATACACAGGCCTCTACTGACACATAGGTTTCATGTCTGTGATTGAGGTTTATTGGGGCTGGGTCTTCATCCTGAAGGGTAAGAATTTTGCCACACAGTGGTGAATCACCACTGAGAGGAGTATATTTTTAATAATGTTTCTGATATTCTCACAAATGTTACTTTCAATAGTCCCCATGAAAGTTAATTGATTAGAAGGTCAGCAGAAATGACTGTGGGAAAACTTGCCTCCTGACCCTTACATAATAACTTAAAGTCCTGCATCATCTACTCCACCAAACTCACTCACCCTTCTTTCCCACTGTGAACTCGACATGCCAATCAGTCCAATGTCACGCTCCCCTTTCCCCATCTGCTACACTCTTTCTGACCTAAGTGCATTCACTCGTGTGGATGGGGCTGCCTTGGGTGGCCTCTACCACTTGTTCACTTGTCCTTCAGTTCACTCATGCTGCAAGTCATTTCTCCATAGACTAATGAATACAGCTCTTTCTCTGGGAAAATTAATGCTCTGTACTTATGAAGTACAACATTTAATTGTCCTAATTGTCCCATTTGTGCTAGCTTTCTAACCTGACTAAATTACATCCTCAAGTAGAAGAGGGACAATAATATCAGGCATTCTTATATTCCCTCCAAAAAAGATCCAAGATACAAAGTAGAAAAGGAATAGAACACATATGCTTAATAGCAGTCCTATGCTTACTTGATAGGGGTACAAGGATTCCTGGGCAAGATTGACTAGGGTGCAAGATAAATGGTAGGTCTAAGTTTCTTCAGTCTGCCAAACCAAAAGACCGCAAATGGGGTGGCTTGGAAAACCAGAAATGCACTCTCTCATTTCTGGAGGTTAGAAATCTGAAATCAACCTGACAACCATGTTCCTGCCAAAGGTTTAGAATCCTTCACCCTTGCAGTTTCTCATGGGCCCACTTGTTTCTTGGTTAAAAGCGGCCTCCCTTCAATTTTGTCTCTGCTGTCACATGACCTCCTTCCCTCTGCCTCTGTGTGGCCTTAAGTCTTATTCTCTTCGTACAGACACAGAAGAGCTTTCATGCTCTTCCAATCCAGTAGACCCTCACCTTCATAAATTATGTCTGCAAAGACCTCCTTTCCAAATGTGAACACTTTCAGAGATGCCAGGGTTTAGGTCTTGAACATATTTTTCTGGGAAGGAGGCAATTCATCCCACCACATATTCGAATCATTTATTTCCCTCTCATGGAACCAATTAGAGGAAGCAATTATTTTGGAGTGGGAAGCTGTGCTTCCTTCAGAAGCGGGTAGATCATTCAGGGTGTGGGCTCCTCGTCTACATGATCCAGATGATCAGATGGAGAGCAAGAGAAGCTTTAAGGCCATACTTCGCTCCTCTCTCAGCAAATTAAGCTTATTACTTCTATTCACTTTTCATTGAAAACACAGTCCCTTGGGTCCATCCAGATGCATCATATCTGTGCATCTTAGTTTTGATACAGATGCATCCAGAAAACATTCTGCTGTTGATGGGTGTTATCAAGTCTGATTCCCAGGAACTTCGTGTGACAGAGTGGAACTCTTGCATTAGGCTTCCTAGAATATAATCCTTAGAGAACTACCAGGTCTTTCTCCCTTGGAGTTATTGGGTGGGTTTGAACCAGCAAGCATTTGGTTCACAGTCAAATGCTTTTAACTAGTATACCACCAGGATTCTACTGCTGTGGAAGTAGAGAGAAGAGTATAAGCAGATAAGTAGTCAACCCCAGACTCTTGTAATGAACAAACATGTTAAAAAGGATAATCCTGGGCTGAGCCCTGGAGGCATAGTGGTTGTGCGTGGGACTTCGGCCCGCTGGGATGAAGGTTCAATTCCAGCTCCACAGAAGCAAAGACTGGACCTCCTACTCCCACCACCAGGGGGCAGTGATGCCTAAAAAAAAATTAAAAAAATAATCCTGGCTACTTCCTCAGTTCTTCTATCCATGTCTATTGTAACTTCCAACAAATGATTGGGCAGAACCATGCAAACAGGACATGGGAAGTACTAATCGTTGTGACTGCTCAGTTTGGGCCACCACTCCCCTGGCTAAAACAAAGAGACTTCTCAGAATTAGGAACAGGGAGAATTCCTGAGATCCTCAAGGAAGAAGAGCCACCAGCAGAGCATGCTTGAAATCCCTGCCTAGAGTGACAGTGGCCTTGCCATGGCAAGGCTGGAGGCAGAGACCAGGAGACTAGGGGTAAAAGAGCAGGCAGGCTTTCTGGCCCATGAAGGCAGAGACCAAGGGCCCGCCATGGCTGAAAGGCTGAGGACCAGACAGAGACTTGCCTACTGGCTGAAGAGAGGTGTTCTTGGGGCTATATCTTCAATGGCTATATCCTTAATGTTTTCTAATCCCTTAGTCTTTTCAGTTCCCGACTTGCTGATCTTGACCTGTTAACTTCTTTATTTTTTTCTCCCGCCCTAACTTCTTTAATAAAGTGAATACTGACTGAGCTACCGGGTCTTTGCCACAACTCAACAAACCCATGGGAAAAGTAGAAGGTCATAGAAGGATGGTTGGTGTCAGATTAGCCGGAAGAAGGATGGAACATAGAGGCATGTCTGACCACTGGCCCAAAGATCTTGGGTTTGTGTGGAGGTGAATTCCCCTTCTCCACTTCTGAAGGCACACGAGGTCAGATGAGGGATCATTTGTGCAAACACAAACAGTCAGAAGGCTGCATCATTAAAATATGGAGTGGGATACACCTAGGAAAAGATTCTTTAAGTAGGTAAGATACTTTTATCTATTACATTGAGTATGTTTCAGTTGGTTATTATCACTTGGGAAGAAGCAGCTAGCAGTTCTTGCCAAGCTGTGGGTAGACCTATATTTTCCTCAACCTACACTCTGTTTATTTCTGTCCCCTGGGAGCTGTTAGCAATCACTCTGCAGGAATGTATCATTATCAGTTGTGCTACCTTCTGTTGATGTGCTAGGCAAGAATACATTCAATGACCATGAAGCACAAAAGGGAGACGAATTTGACGGGACCTTGACACGCACGACAACACGCAGTGGTTAAGTAATAACCACTTGGTGGTTATACAGAAAGAACATTTTAGTAGGTTAATCCATTCCCAATCCAAATTCCAATCAGCAGCAAGCACTCATGAGGGGAAAAACACTGCAGTACTGATTTGTCTTTGAATTTAGGAGAATGAACGAAGTTCAGGGGAGCATCATAATATACCAATGGATTATTGGTTAAGGGAAAAATTCTTTTCACTGCATAAAAAAGGGGGGAAGTGTGGGAAGGATTAAAAAAAATAAACTCTCTGCCACTGAGTTGATACTAATTCATAGTGACCATATAGGGCAGGGTGCAACGGCCCCTGTGGGCTTCTGAAGCTGTAATTCTTTATGGGAGTAGGAAGCTTTATCTTTATCCCTCAGAGCAGCTGGTGGGCTTAAAGCGCTGAATTTGTGGTTAGCAACCCGATGCCTAACCACTATGCCACCAACCCTCCCCAGAGAAACATCAAGGGTGATAAAAACTGGATTCACGATCACCAACTCCCTGGGAGCTGATTCCAACTCCAGGAGGCCCCATGGGTTTCTTTGGAGACTCCCCAGTCACCAGCCTGCCTTACTTCTGGGTGGGTTGAAACTGCCAAACTATCAGGCTGGCCTGGGGGCCTCTCGGGAGTTGTATTCCCTCAAATTCGCAGTAAAGAAGGCTTTCATTAAATACGAACCACACATTTGTATAGTATTGGACATTTGTAGAGTGTAATCAGATTGAGATTTGTGATTTTTTTATTTTGTTGAGGTTAATACAGTTGTGAGAGTTGGGGTTTGTTGTGCCAACGTGGCTCCTGTAGGAACATGGGGGTGGAGTTTAGCCTGTTAATCATATTGCAGCTTGATTGGGGCCTCAAAGACAAATGGCTTACTGCAGGCCTTTCCCCCTCCCCGTGTTTCCCCCTACCTGTTGATAATCCTTGGGGAGACCTTTAAGAGCCCTGGAGATGTTTCCACCACCAATGGATCTGCAAGACATCGCACCCCTCTGCCTTTGATCCTCTTGCACTCTGCACTATGACACTTGGCTGTGTGAGTCAGAAGGAGGATTTATGGATTAGTATCAGACTTAATGGCTAATATTGGACTTTTGAACTTGATCTGGACTGGACTGGAATGTTTTCTTATTATAGGGTTACTCTTTGATATAAAGATCTTTCTTACACATATATGAGTGTCTCTGGCGTTGTTTCTCCAGTCAACCCAGCCCAACACACCACTGCGGAAAGCATGTGTCCCCATCTTATATCTATTTGGTGAGCAAACTAGTGGGGCTTGGGGGGTGGGGGTGGGGCAGAAGATTCGAATGCTGAGAAGGCCAAGAAATAATTTCAAATTATGAAGGCTAAAAAAAAAACCCATCCATCCAACCAACCAACCAAACCAAATGAATCAACCAAACCAAACCACGGAGTCATTTCTGATTCACATTGACCCGATGTAGGGTTCCCGTGACAGGGAACCGTGTCCCATAGAGCTGCTAGTGGGGGTTCAGCAAGTGCGCAGTTAGCAGTCCAATGTTTATCCAGTGGGGACAGCAGGACTCCTTTTAAAGACCAATCCCTAATCCTAGTGCCATTGATCCATCCCTTCTCATAGCCACAGTATAGGACAGAGTAGAACTGCTCTTTGGGATTCTAAGACTTTAGAACTTCATGGGAGAAAGGTCAAAGGCTGGACTTAGGCTAGTTCTACTGAGCCTAGAGTTAACACAAAACCTAGATCTGAAATAGGGAATCAGTCAGGAAAAGATGAGGAGGACCTCTAGAATCAGTCTGGGGGAACCTAGGACTCACTTTCTTAATTCACGGTGGGTGGGTGTGTGACTCTACTTTCAAAAACTAGCAAACAGGACAGGGTGGAATCTGCTCTTGGGAGATGCATTTGTCTGCTAAGTAGTGATTGATGTTTAAAGGCCTTTTCTTTCAAATCTCAGGTGGACAGTGCAGATAAAGGTCTAGACTGAAGGACCATTTGTCCACAGTGAAAGAGAGATCTTGTGAGCTTTCTGGGATAGTTTTCAAGCACTTTTATAATCCAAGTGACTTTTCTGAAGGGGAGGGAAGTTTCAGGTAATCCCGTCTCAGCGTGTACACACTATCTCTGGAAAGCATGCAAGGCCACATGTCGAGGGCCTGGGAAAGTTTGTGACTGAAAATGGCTGTTTTGGAGGAGCATGAGAAACCACCTGGGAAATGACCAGAAAGTGGAGTTCACAGAACCGAGAGAGGAGTACAGAACTGAAATAAGAATAGAGAGCGTGTGCACTTGCATGCCACTCTCAAGGGAGAAATCCTGCCCTCCGCGGACCTGCAAGAGAGAAACCTGCCCTGTCTGTGCTCGTTATCCCCCTTATCCCCACTTAGGGGGGGCGGGGGGGATTGGTTGAGGGTATTGACTGTTCTTAGTGGCGGAGTTCAGGCACATGTGGGATGTAAGGTTGCTGGTGCCTGGTGTGCATGCCCAGGTTGGCTTTCTCCTGGCCAAGGTGACCTTGTTCAGAGCACATCCAGTTTTGGATTGTGTCTAATGTGTGCCTGATTTCTTTCCCACTCCTTTATTGTGGCATGGTCTTCTAATTTTTGTTTAGGAGAGGCATTTGGGGGAGACAACTCCCTCTCTCCCTAATCTTCCAACTCTGTCTCACATCCGATTTGTACCAGAAGGACTAGTAGACACCTGGCTGTCTTGTCTCTGCAGAAAGCACTAGGGTAGGAAAGTAGACAAGTTACAAAGTAAAGCTAGACACTTGTAGCACAGACTATCTTCAAAGAGAGTTCTGATAGGCAACCGTGTCCCTCCTCTCTTTTTCTATGTCCAGGTCACTCCAGTCCTGGTAGAGAGCCTCACCGACCAACAAGAACAAAGGGTGGTGGGTACGAGCATGCTGCCTCTCTCCTCAAAGAGACTGCGACCCTAACTTCTCCGGACACCTATGTCCCTCTGTTTTTTCCAGTGCTGCAAACTGGTTCATTCCAGCCTGACACACTTTCTCCCTATCCAAATCCCCCCCCCCCCCCAGGAATGTGCATCTCTAGACCAATACACTGATATCATTCTGTACAATTTAACAAGCACCCCAGGGGATTCTTATCTACATAAGACACCACCCCCCTTCTCGCCCAGGAAGTGTGTTAAACTGCTGCAGATTCTGATTCAGTATATCTAGTGTGGAAATGTAGGCTGGCGGTAGGAAGTGCAGCCAAAAAGAACCAGTCAGAAGCCCTGGCTTTGTGCCAAGCCCAGGTTGTTTCCCAGAGACAAGAGGCTGAAGTAGGAGCTCCCTGGAGTCCTGGATGCTGTGTTGGGAGACTATTAAAACCATCTGGGGCCTCATTTCCCTTAGCGGTAAAATGAAGGAGTTGGTCTAGCTGACTTGATGTTTTGTTTTAGCTTCCCCTCCCCCCATCCATTTCCAATTTCTCACCACAGACAGCACAAAGAAAAGCTGCTTTTGGTTTTGTGTGGTTGTTGTTGGTTTTGTTTTAAATAAGTAATTGTCGTCCTTTGTAGTATGCGGGAGTATACTGAACAAGTGGAGAGGCAATTTGGTGACTAATTTGACTGTGGCAGACAGCCAAATGGGATAATGAGATCCCAAAGTGGATTTGGGGGTCTAATTTTCCGGTTTGGCTGTCTAACCATATCAAAATAACTGCTAATGGCCAAATCTTTCTTTTCTGTACACTCAATCAGTATTGCTCCAGCGTATCCAAATTTTTTTGTTTAATATCATTGTCCAGTTCATCTGTGCAATATAACTGGGAGGTTATAGGGGAGTGATGAATTCTACAAATAGTCAATGTACTGCTTCTCTAAATGTTTAGATCCGGAATTTATAGCAGCAGGGGATGCATCTAAATGAAGGGTAGGACTAGACAAAAACCAGCTTTAGACAAAGACCTCCGAAATTGGCCTTGGTTCCCAGACTTTTCTGTATATTGGCATTAACCTGGGGGCCTAATAGTGACCTGATGACTTCATTGTCAGCAGATTGGATCTGGGCGTTGGGGGGTGGGGGTGGAAATCTAAGAGCTCTCCAGGTGATTCTAATCTGGCCTCTAATCAGTGCCATATGAGGTTCGTGAGACGAGCGGATCTGATTTCTATAGAGTTTATTTCTTGTAAAGTGGGTGGGCATACAGCAGCATGGCCAAGAGGGGAAGCACTGGCATCGGACAGTCCTACTTCCACATCTCGCTCTGCCTTTTGTTCTATGTAGCTCCTGGCCGAGTGGGTGGATGATAACATGAGATCAGGTTTGGAAAGCTCTCAATATGTTCAAGCCATCATTACATTTTTGTTCAAATTTTGAGTTTGCGTTTCACTTTTGTACGAAATGTGTCTAAGCAAGTGACCTGAGAAACTGACTGTGTATCTTGTGATTTGAGAAAACTATCACTGACGAGGGGTAGAAGCCTGGATTTTATAGAAGCCTGGTGGCAGGACGTCATTGGCTCACCTCAGTCCCTCTCCTTGCGGTTTGGTCATCTGATTAGAGCTGGGATGAGTCCTCCAACACGGACTGTGGAGCGGACCATCTGAGGCATTTAGATGGGTCACGCAGACCTGTAGCTGACCCTGACACTTTGGTGAGAGGACTGTACCACAGCAATCACATACTAGAATCTAGGTAATCATCTTTATAGCATTTTTTGCTCATCTAAGCAGGAGACCAAAAATTTGTGGAATTCTGTTAAACTCTTAAGTAGTAGTAGATGTTTTTCTTCAACGTGAACTTGATGGACTGCTGAGAATGATGGGCATTTGCGATGAATAGGAATAGGAACACAATAGGAACTAGGAAGAGAGGGCTTCAAAAATGTTTGTGGAAAACAGAATGAAAAGATCATGGACATTTTCCACAAACATTTTGAAAACCTCGAGAATGTGCTTCTGATGGTTGCTATCATCACCAAATATAGACCATGTCAATCAACATTTTATTGTAAATCTCTGGAAACAATTCTACCTCTAAAATCATAACAGGTAATATGTTGACCTTATTCTAATGTGAAATAGTTAAATTCTATTTTCCTTGTTTTCACATTTAAAAAAATGACAATGCTCCTCCTTCACCAAATAGGCAAATTTTGCTTTTGTTTCTGGCATGGTGGGAAGAGAAAATAGGTATGCTGATGAGAAAATGATTGGAAGAAATTTTAGGCAGCTCTTGTACAAAAATGTATGTTCGTGTTAGGTTGGTTTGGTAGAGATAAAATCAGTGACACTTAAAGACATTGGTATCAATAAAGTGGCTCATACAGTTGAAGAAGGAGGTAAATTGGAGAAGTTAAGGTAAGCTTTTCCTGACTCCAGTGGCTGCCAGGGCAGATCAATCAGGAACCAGGAAGTAACACATCACAGCTGACGGATATAGAGGAGTGAATCCAAGATCAACAGATTTCATGGCAAGCTCTGGTGGCTCCCAGGCTGGGCAGGTAATATGTTGGGCCACAGACTCAAGTGTCAAGGACTAAGGGCCATAAAAGAACAAGGAAATTTCGTGTATTTTAGCAGTTGCTCATTAACCAAGCCAATGTTCCCATCCTCAAATGTAAGTTTTGCTAATATAAATTCTGCTCCTGAGATGGAATTTTAAAGAGACATCTAGAAACACCTGTGATCCAGTGTGCTAGCGCAGGCTGTCTAGAGAAACAAGTCCAGTGACATTCATATAATGGTACAAAAGGGCTTTATAACAAGTATTATAGATCAAAGAAAGCATCCCAGCCCAGCCCAACTGAAGCCCATAAGTCCAATGCTAGTTCATGCACCTCTAGTCTGGCTCACACAGTGCACACCAGTGTGGCAGAACAGTGGAGCGGAAGCTGGCTAATCATAGGTAGGTAGGTGTTGAATCATGTGGAGGAGCCAAGGTCAGTGGAAACTTGGTAAGGTGCTGATGGCTCTTAGGATTGGACAGTCCACATGGGGCAAACCCTGGAGGAAGGAACAGAGTCCCAGCAGGCAGGATGGCAAAGTTGGCAGAGAGACAGGGGCAGTTCCCAGAGTCCATCACTCTTGGTTCAAAAGACCACACCCCCAAGGAAGTGTTACCAAGCTACCACTTGATTGGCAGGCTTGACTCCACCTCTAGCCAGGAGTGTCTACTTGACATAAAATTACCCAACTGCCACATTCAGTGTGGCACCAGCACCCCATTTCCCCATACTTCCTTCCCCCTCTGCTTTGGAAATACTACCAAGCCCACCTCACCTCCATCAACTTCTCTGCCCTCCTCTTCCAAATGCACTTAACTTGAATTATTCTCTTATTACACACACACACACACACACACACACACTTCCAGAAATATTGCTGCTAGAGCTCCACTTCATACATGCATAGGTTTATCCCAAACTTGTTTAGCCATGTCACTTTAACTAGTGCAGGGGTCAGCAAACTTTTGAGACCAAAAAGCCAATCCTGTCCCTCCTAAGAACTTTAAAATCCCTCAAGAGCCTTAAATATGTTTTTCTAAACAAATGAAATTGTATTGGAAATCATAATCTTGCAGTGTTTTCAACGTTACTGCAGAGCTGCATGTTCACACTGAATGGCTGCGGATGAATCCTCTCAGTCATATGCCTATCTTTGCCTTCTTAGGATGCCTTCCCCATTACCCTCAACCCCACCTGCAAAAAAAAGTCCAGGCAAGCGTGATGATCACAACAAGGGTGCAAATGTGGTCTGCATACAACTGATGCATGTATTGATCATGACGGGGGTTTTATGAATAAATGATATATAAAGTGATTTCTAAAAAAAGGAGGTGGAAAGGAGCTTATACCAAGGGCTGAAGTAGAAAATACTTGGAATGAAGATGGCAACATGTATACAAACATGCTTGATACAAATGATGTGTTGAATGTTATAAGAGCCCCCAACAAAATTATTGAAGAAAAAAAAGATCCAGGCAAAACTGTGATTTCCAAGGAGCATTGTCAGGCCAGTTAAATTAAAGGCACAGGGGTCAACTCGGAAGATTATGGAAATTCCAAACGACCAGATGCTCAGAGAAAGACAGGGATGTCTGTTTCCTTGAGTTAAACTCTTGCATTCTCAGAAGAATAATTTCTTTTAGGGTAGTGATTCTCAACGTTCCTAATGTCACAACCCTTTCATTCCATCCCTCATGTTGTGGTAAATTCCTAACGATAAAATTCTGTTTGTTGCTATTTCATCACTGTCATTTTGCTACTGTTATGAATCAGGGGACCCCTGTGAAAGGGTCATTTGACTTCCAAGGGAGTCGCGACTTCCAGGTTGAGAAACTCTGGTTTAGGGTCACCATGAGTCAGAATCGACTCGATGGCAGTGGGTTGTGTTTTGTTGTATTTTATATACCAACCCTTTCATCATCCTTGTGTGTCTCCCTTGAACTACCTCCAAACCTTCTCTATGTATTTCAAGCTGTAAATGCCAATGAATATAAATAGACTTTCTGGGAGATTCCCACACTAAAATGAAAGCAAATGTTAGGCAAGTGGAAAAGTATTTCATTTTTTACACAGCACTTCATAGTTTAGAAAGAACCTTCTCAACCATAATACATCATTTGAGCCAATTTACTACATCTCCCTTGACAAGCCCTGTTGGCTGATGTACATCTGCGTTGAGTAGGCATAATGGGAAAATTCAGGGCTACCATTTGGGGCAGTGTGACATTCAAGCTTGTTCTGAGACTGCATGACAAATTCTTTTTTTTTTAATGCTTCCTTTGGAAAAATAACAATCTTGAGTATAGAAAAAAATTCACTGGGAAATTCCATGGTGCAGCCCTGTCCAATAGAGCATTCTGTGGTTATGAAAAGTTCTGTGTCTATGTTGGTCAATGTAAGCTATTAGTCACATGTGCGAAATGTGGCTAATATAATGGTGAGATAGAGTTTTACTTTTAATTCATTTAAAGTTGGGTTTAAATAGCCATGCGTGGCTAGTGGCATGGACTCTGGATTTTACCGAAGTCTGGATCTAAGCCTAGGAATGAAGACTAAGGCATTTTGGTAAACCACCATATTTTAGGAAGAACTGGATGGATGTGAAGTCTTGTGACAGAATCTCAGTTTCTTCCCAACATGCTCCTTCTTCTGAATATGTGTTCTTTGATATAAAACATTCATTCCCATGGATACTGATACTGTGTGACCAATTTGTGGTTTTTTTTTCAGATATGGATGAATAGGTATCCAGTTATTTGCTTCTGACTGTAGATAGGCTATCAAGTCCATTTACATGAGCCAGGCAATTTACATAGCCAAACCAGGAAGTGCCATATTGGGGAATAAGCATGTCTTGGCAAAGAAAAAAGCCATAAGAGCGTCTGGAATTGAACTACATATCTGAGACCCAGACCAATACTGGTAAACCATAAGACAGTGTAGCATTCCATTTATGCATGACACATTCATTGGCACAAAAAGCTACACAAAAGGAGATTTAGAATAGGGAACTTGAGCAGTTCACTTCAACTTTGCCACATATGTGGGCTGCATTTTTGTTGTTGTTGAGTCAGAGTTTGAAAGCATTTTAAAAGTTAGGACAGTTAATAGAGCAATGGGAAACTTAGAGAGGAATCGCCCTTCTCTTACAGATAGAAATTACCAATATTTAAAATTTATAGGGAGTTTTGATCTCTTTTTTATCATTTTATTGGCACTCATACAACTCTTATCACAGTCCATCCATCCATCCATCCATCCGTGTGTCAAGCACATTTGTACACTTGTTACCATTATAATTCTTGAAATATTTTCATTCTATTTGAGCCCTTGGTATAAGCTCCAAATTTTTTTGCTTCCCTCCCTACCTCCCCCAACCAAGAGTCCTTGGTAATTTATAAATTATTATGATTTTGTCATGTCTTACACTGTCTGATGTGGAAGCTTTGATCTAATGGAAAATTTTCTCCTTACAGCCATTCCTCATATAAATAAATAACCCAATCATCATATAAGTAGATTTAGTTTTCTTTATAAGCTAAGTAAGGTAACACAAAGGTTTGTTCCTCATTGATTTTTGTAGGACTATTCACAACAGCAAAAGTTGGAAAAAATTCACATGTACATCAATAGATGAACAACTAATCAAAATAGAGTAAATAAATACAATGGAATATTACTCATCCTTAAAGAGAAGTGAAACTATAATACATGCTATAATGTATTATATGGATGAACTTTGAAAACATGCTGAGTGAAATAAATTGGACACTTCATAGTTGATTAATTGTATGAAATATTTAGAACAGACAAATTCATCTTCACTTACTGAAGAACATTGAAGTCTATAAAATTTTAAATTCAATGTAAAGAAAATATATAATTTTCATAAGTGGACCAATTGACAACATCATGATAAACTAATTAAAGATTCAAGCTATCGAGGTTTTCATTTTACTTGGATCCTATTCAAAATTCATAGAAGCCACATATCACATTAGGCAAATCTGCTATGCAAAATCTTTGAAAAATGTTACAGAACAAAAATGTCATGTATAAGACTAATAATGCATTTGACCAAAGCATGATATTTTCAACAGTCTCATAGACTTGCATGAACGTGGATGATGAAAAGGGAGACTAGAGAGAATGGAGCAAGACCAGACAAGATTTCATTCTGTCATACATAGGTTTTGAATTAATGAACTTGGCAAAGAATATTGAAAGTAACCTGGATTCCCTAATCTGCCCCATCTTCACTATTGTTCCAATGCAGAAACCCATTGCTGTAGCCACTGTGTCAACTCTTGTCTTGAGGGGCAGCCTCTTTCTTTGTTTTTTCTTTTTTTGAGGGGCATTTGCTTTCATATCAAAGTGTTTTCTAGGAACTGGCCTCTCCTTAAAATATATCCACTGATCGTGAGCTGAAAGTCTCACCATCCTCATTTGTAAGGAGTTCTATTCATTCTCTCTTTGCAATTCTTTAAATACTTCAGAGTCCTATAAACTAGGACATTTTATTACCAATCAGAGTACAGTACAGTGATCAGGAATAGTGTAATTATTAAAACAATAGTGATTTAATATTTAATATTTAACAATGAAAATTATTATTTAATCAAATGATGTTTTATTCATTTCATACATGTTCTTAATAAACATTTAAAGAAAAAAGAAATCATTTCTTTCTGATCAAAGATCCAATCAAGAGTCTTGCTGTTCACATCTTTTTATGGTTCCCTCTCTCCCCCTGAATTAATTAAAGACTTGTCTAGTGACTTGCTCCTAACCAATGAATTATGGCAAAGGAAATAGGATACAATTTTTGTGTGTAATACTTGGTCAATGTCGGATGAAGACTGAACTTTTCCACATTTATTATACTCCAAATATTAGGCAAACTGTTTACTGGCATTTGTTATAGAAGTTGAATTAACTATTCTCCCCAAAACTCCTAGTTATCTAAGGCTTTTGTGTTGTCTCACAACAGAGCTGACTCCCCTGCTGTTAGGATGATGGTTCCCTTCCTTTGAAGCCTGTGGGTGGATTCACATGCTGATGTTAATGATCTCTAACCTAACCTGTTTAGCCAGGAGTGTGGGGTCTTGTCTTGTCACATGGGACTCTGATAGCTCCCTTTCCTATAATGTGTGCATATGGCACAACCCCTTCCTGTGATATATGCCCTTGCCTGTAATTAGAGGCCTGGCTTGGCTCCAGAGGGTATATAGGGATGGGAAGTAAGATAGAGGCTCTCTCTCAAGTCTATCTCGCTCAAGCCTGTGTCGCTCCAGCCTGCCTCCTTCTAGGCTGCCATTCTCCTGTCTCTCTCTTCACAGGGATCATCTAGCGGGGCAGAGGTGAACACGTATCATGAAACATAACTCCTATTGTTCTTCTCTCTCTCATAATCTCTATATCAGTGTTATAATAAATAATAATTATTGCTACACAACTGCCTGTTGAACCCTTGCTGTGAGTATATCAGGAGGCCAGCCACCCTCTGATAGGTCAGTCTCCCCTCCCCCGGCCCCCATTCCCACCCTGTTGTTTTGGACATCTATGAGAACTGTGTTAGGTAGGGTTCTCTA
The DNA here is from genome assembly GCA_004026705.1 of Nesogale talazaci. Lineage (NCBI taxonomy): Eukaryota > Metazoa > Chordata > Mammalia > Afrosoricida > Tenrecidae > Nesogale > Nesogale talazaci. Next base: position 40,647 of record PVJH01007371.1, on the reverse strand, counting down.
AAGAAACAAAATCAGACATTTATGAGTGTATATATATATAAAAGAATAGGGTTATACAGAAAAGAAATATAACATCTAATTAGTCCACACTGTAGTACTGAAGACTCAGTTCAATTCACTTTTGTGAAACAGTAGGAAACAGCAGCGTCTTCCCTCAGGAAATACAGGCAGAATCTGCCTGTAGGCAGCAGACAGCAGGATGGGCTGGGGGTGAGGGAGTCAGCAATAGCCAGTAGTATAGGAGCTTAGTGAAGCAGGCCCAGATAAGCTATCAAACTCAAGCAATTCAAGGCAACAGGATCCACCAGCTGCTAGCTCAAGCCATTTATGTACCATCAGTTTGAGGAAGCACGGCTTAAGGGAGCCTCAAGTTCTCGTGACACGATCCACGGGTTGGCTTGGCCCACAGGTAGTGTAGCTCACAGGTTGAGGCAGAGAGCTAGCTAAAGTAAGAGCATGCTGGTCTGATCACCAGAGAGTAAGAGAGACCAGGGCTGGCCTTGCAGAGCCATTCATCTCTTTGTCCTCCAATCAAAGTGCAACCTGATTAATCTCCACCCACACGTTCCTATTAACCAAGTTGACACAATAAACCTAACTATCACAAGAATAATATCACTATTTATCATAATGGACATTATTGATTACTTATATTATGGATAAATTCCTACTTTTCCAAAAATTTTCAAAGGAAATGGGATATACTTTCCATGTATAATACTTGGTCAGTCTCTTTTTGAATGACTTTTGACTTCTATAAAAACAATATCATAGTTTATCATAATGGGTATTATTGTTATTAAGTCAAATTCCCAATTTTTCAAAAAATTTGAATCATGATGACAATTTTCTTTTGGAAAAAGGTACAGCTTTGGTTTTTGCACTAAAATGACTAAGGTAAATAGAGCAGTATAGAATGGGCAAGAAGCAGTTAATGATTTTCTTTTTGTATCTTAAACCAATTATAACAGCAAGTACTTTTTTCTAATTAAGAATGTGAGCTCGGGACTGAGCTCCGGTGGCATAGTTGTTGAGTGTGGGACTGCGGCCCAGTGGCTTGGTGGTTCAAATCCAGCAGCAACTCTCCAGGAGCAAGACTGGCCCTCCTGATACCACCAGAGAACAGAACAGTGACGCGCCCCCCCCCCCAAAAAAAAACAACAACAAATAAACAAAAAAGAATGTGTGTTAAAGGCAAGCCTGGTTCTGTGGTAGGTTTTGAGTTGGACTGCTAAGTCCGAGGTCAGCAGTTGGAATACACCTTGACTGCTCTCCAGCAGGAAGATGAGGCTTTCTGCTCCCATAAAGATTCCAGGCTTAGTAACTCGTGCAGGGGGTTCCACTCTGTCCTATGAGTCAGAATCAACTCAAGGGGAGTGGGTGGGTTTGGTTAAAGGCAGAGGCACAGTAATAAATCTCTTGAGTTATATGTTCTTTGTGTTGGGTGAATTCCTCAATGTAATCCAATTCATTGTGTCAGTACATTCTAGAGGGTTTCCCCTCCCACTCCAGGTCTTCAACTTCTCATTTGTATGAATGCCGTTTGCTTTCCAAGTCTGCCAATTTGATTTCTATATATGTTCAGGCCTTGTTTCATTTGTACTGACCTTTTCATCATTATTTCTTAGAGTAGCTGTGTCTTCTGTAAATCCAAGTAATCAAAATCAAGCATCAGACATATAAGGGGTGCATGTTTAGCTCTGACCCTAGTGTGTAGACACAGCATTGCATCAGAAAGTGCTTTCCACTTGTTTAGATCCCCTCACCTGGCCTTTAGAACACAGTTTCAAAGCCCTTAGACATGTAGATTTTTTTTTTTAGCAATCTTTCTCTTTTTGTTGCAGTTTTTTTCTATGACTTTCAATTTCAGTTCTATTTGCTGTTTCCTGTTCTTTCATCTTACAAATAAAAATTCTGCATTAGTTCGAAGCTGAAATATAAGTCAACTGATGAAATGGTTACAACTCAATAAATCAGACAACAGGACAGCCGGGTGTTCCTTAACATGCTCTATGTCGTTCTTGTTGTTGGATGCTGTCAAGTTGGAGAGCATCGTGACCCTATGCACAGCAGAAAGAAACACTTGCTGATTCAGAGCGTCCCTCCCCACTGTTCTTGTATTTGAGCCCATTGGTTCAGCCCCTATGTCAGTCTATCTTGTTGAGGACTTTTGTTGTTGTTCACTTAACCAAGCACGGTGTCCTTCTCCGGCAACTATTCTTTCCTGATAACATGTCGAAAGTTTGTGGGACAAAATCTCACCATTCTAGTCCCTAAAGAGCATTGCTTGTACTTCTTTCAAGACAGATGCTTGTTTTTCAGAAATCCATGTTACTTTCAATATTCTTCATCAATGCCATAGTTCAAATGCATCAATGCATTTGAACATCAATGCATAGTTCAAATGCACCAGTTTTCTGTTGGTCTTCCTTAGTCAATGCCCAATTTCCATCTATATATGAGGCAATTAAAAGACAATAACAGCCATGGTTTGGGTAAGGCATACTTTAGTCCTCAAAGTAACATGCTTGCTTTTCGACACTTTAGAGAGGTCTTGTGCAACAGAATTATAATTCAATGAGTCATTTGATCTCTTGCTTCCATGAGCATTGAGTGTGGATCCAGAAGCTAGATGAAATCCTTGTCAACTCCAATCTTTTGTCCATCATCATGATGATACATACTGGCTAGTTGTAAGAATTTTTGTTTATGTTGAGTCATACTTTTGCTTACAGTGAGTTATATAATCCATACTGAAAGCTACAATCCTTGATGTTCATCAGCAAGGGCTTCAAGCCCTCTTCACTTTAAGCAAGGAAAATTCTGTCATCTGTCTATTCCAGGTTGTTAATAAGCCTTCCCAATCCTGATACAAAATTTTTCTTCATATAATCCAGCTCTCTGATTATTTACTGAGCATACTGATTGAAAAACATCTACTATACTCTTTGCAAAATAGAATGTTCTGTGTCTTGGACATAGTGTGGACACTGGACACTGTAAGATATACTAGTAAACCGAAACCAAAACTCATCTCACTTCCTGAGCCCTTTCCAACTCAGAGTGATCCTATAGGACAGAGTATAACTGCCCCAGTGGGCTTCTGATATTGCAGTTTATGGGAGTGGAAAGTCTCCTTTCTCTCTCTGACACTTTTAAACTGCTAACTCTGGGCTTAGTCACCCAGCTTGTAACCACTACAAGAACAAGAGAATTCACTCTTTTTTCTGCCTTCATATCATTTAGTCCCCTTTTATTCTACTTCTAAATGAATGATTCTCCGTTGTCCCTTGCTGTTGCTCTCACTGGCATGGGTTTTACTACATTTGGGGGCTACTTCACAGCAATACTTTAATGTGGCGGTACTCAACAGATAGACACCAGATTGGATGTCGCTACCTGCAGTAGCAGAAGAAACACTGTAATGTGGTAGACTTTTAATTTTTAAGTGGGGAAAGTTCACAGTAAAATAACAAAATAAAGTACAGTACTGTTCATGTATAAACCAGTAACATTGACATCTGTTAATGTGTTAGTCCGGGTAAACTAAAGAAACAAATTTCGTAGACACACATATGGATATAAGGAAAAGGTTTATATACAAGAGGAATGGGACATTGAGAAAGCATCCCAGTCCAGTCCAGTTGAAAGTTATAAGTCCGATAGTAGCCCATATGCCCGATAGTAGTCTATAAAGTCTCCTTCCAACTCACGAAGTCATAGGCCAGTGGGTGCAGAGTCCCTGCACTGGCAGGGGTCTCCCCAGGGCTCCCCAGGGCTTCCAGGGTTCAGGGTCCATCAACAGCATCCAGTGGTGGTAGAAGCAACTCAGTGCTGGCAGGGGTCTCCACGTGGTTCCTCCAGCTTCAGAGGTCTGATTCCATCAGGGTAAGGCCATGTGGCTTCTCCTCTGTCCAGTTCAGCTCCTTGGACACTGCCATCTTATCTTCTCTGTAGTTCGTTGTCTCTGAGACTAACTCCCAACAACTGGGGAGATAGCTTCTCATCTCCACCAGGGAAATATCATGAGATTTCTCAGATGTATCAGCAGAAAGCCATGCCTACACAGATGTCTCATTGGCTACTCCATGGCTAGCTCCAGATTAACAGGATAGACTCCACCCCTACATCTTAATCATGAAATTAACATAAGCACATGACCGCCACAGTTGTAATGCTCAAGACATATATTCTAGACACACTCTCTATCATTAGACTCCAGACAGCCCAATCATGCAAGAGACAAGAGAAGCTGTGTGTGAGAAGCTGTTACTTTCACTAAGTCAGGTGAACCCTGCCACCTCCCTTTCCCTGGGGAGGATTTCTGAACGCTGCTGTCACACTGTGGGATGAATAAGGTGGTTGGACAACACCTGGCGAGATGTTTTCTGAAGGATGACTATATTTATTAGAATGATTTATGCTCATACATGACACACTTTGCTGGAGTGTCAGATTCATTCAGAAGCAGCCTAAGTTTCCTAGTTACACAGTCTGCCTCCTTACACTATCATTTCATTTTTTAACCACTGAAATTTAAGCAGGGAACATGATAGTTTTCCTCACTTCACCCAAAAGCCTCTCCATTTTTTCCCCCTACAACTCTATTAGAGCCAGATTCCAAGGAATAATGTTATGTTGCTTCCCAAAAAGTGTTATGGATTTTGGATTTAAACTTGACAATGTTCAGGTATCTAGGACACAACTAAGCAGTAATAATTGTTCAAAAGCATGGTGACTTTGCTTTCTCAGGGTTGAGAGGCTGTAGCCTAAGAAACCCCTGTTAGTCCATAAGATGCCAAGAAAAATCTCAGCACAAGGATGAAAAGGCATTCAGGCCATGGTTGGCTTTTGTGTCAAGGGTCTGTATTACCCTTTCTCACGAGAGTGATGGGAAACATAATACAGTTTGAGGAATCCAGTTGGGTTGCCTCAAAAGCTGTTCAACTCTCTAGGGTCTATGAAAGACACTTCTTGGATTGTGAAGAGCAAAATGACTAGAATGGGGCTATTTCGGAATTTGACCATTGCTCGGGTTACTCACACCTCAAAACTCAATTTCCTATTGTCTGCAACCATTGTTAAAAGCAACTGCTTTCAGCTAACTTCCCACAATCCGTCTTGCAACCCAGAGGTTTTCTATACTGATAGATGAGGGAGCTTCCAAAGGTTTGTAGAAAAATCCCATTACCTCTGCTTTCCATTTTCCTATCAATTTTCTGAAGCCCTTCTGTGTATAAAGGTATCATATTAAAGGAGATGCCAAAGGAGAGTGAGGGAGGGGGAAAATAAGAAACTGATATCAAGGGCTTAAATAGAAAGAAGATGTTTTGAAAATGATGATGGCAGCATATATATAAATGTGCTTGATGAAATGGATGGATGTATGGATTTTCATAAGAGCTGTAAGAGTCCCCCATAAAATGATTTTAAAAAATAACAACAAAACAGATGCCAGAAGCTAATTTCTAACTTTCACAACTCAGAAGCATACTGCTTTGAAAGCCTAAAACCCAAATGAGTTGTTTTTTTGTTGTTGTTTTATCAAAGAGATGCAGGAAGATGGAAGATTCTGTGTAACACAAGATACTTTTACAGGCTATTGAACTCTATCTCTGGCCCCAAACCAGGCTAAGACAGCTAAGTGAAAACACCTGCTTTAAAAAGAATCGCTTAGTTGAAGCACATCGTTTGGTAAAGTATGTCATCAGATGCCCAGGGCCTCAGAGGTCTGGGTTTGCCAGGAATTTCATATTGGGGGAAGAGAAAGAAACCAAAAAAGCTCAGTGTTGAGAGGGATTGCTCATCTAGTGCCCTGCTCTCCACAATGAAGTCTTACTCATTCACCACCTTAATAAGCACCACAAAAGTATGATTCAATAATAATAATAAATAAACTATTCTTGCCTCATCAGTTTTGACTCATCGTGACTGTGATAGATACACAATCTGTTGTCAATTTGAGGCTTAGTAGTGAAGGGGTGGAGTTTAACCTGTCAATCATTTTGCAGCTGGATGACTTCCTTTGGAGGTGCAACTGAAATAAAGAGCTTTCTGGAGGCAGAACACACACTCCCTGTGAGACATTTCTTCTGAGAATGGAACACATGGAACTACACGACAGCCCTGGAACTGAAGGAGGCAAAGAGTAGAGACCCCTGTCAGCATTGAGACGCTTCCACTGCCACTGGATACATAAGGCTTTCCACTCACTGGCCTGTGATTTTCCTGCATCCCATGTCATCGCATGTGTTGTGTGAGTCTGAAGAGGAATTTATAGATTGATATCAGACATATGGGCTAATATCAGACTTCAGGCCTTGATCTGGACCGGGCTGGGATGCTTTCTCAATATTCAATTGCTCTTGTATACAAAGCTCTTTCTCACACACATATGAGTATTTCTTTCTCAAGTCTTCCCAGACTAACACAGTGACCCTGTAGGATAGAGTAGAACTGCCCCTGCCCCCAAGGCTGTAGATCTTAACTGAAGCAGACGCCACATCTGTCTCCCACAGGAAGGCCAGGGGGCTCAGACAACAGACCTTTCTACTAGCCTGAGTGCTCAATGAGGGTGTCACTGAGGCTCTACCTAAATAATAATTCCCATGGCTAGTGATTCTGATTCCTAGTGACTCGATAACAGGTTTCTGAGACTGTGAGTCTCTGCGGGGAGCAGATGGCCTCATCTCTGTCCCATGGAGCTGATGGGCTTAAACGGATGACCAAGTGACTAGCAGTCTGATGCTTATCCACAATGCCACCAGGTCTCCTTAAATAATAAGTAGATATTAACAATAAAAACTGTCATTCTTTTTTTTTCTTGAAGAATGGCTGATGTCTGAAGTGACACTGAGCTCTGAAGGAACCATCTTTTCTTCTTCTTCTTTGGTGGAAAGAGAGAAGAACCTCAGTAGCCTAGAGGGCTCTGTGAAAGGCTGCTCTCTGCAATGTAATCGTTTGGAACCACCAACTGCTCTATAGGAGAGGAACCACAGCAGACTGATTTTCATTCCTGCTTTTAAATTCTCTACCTGGGGCCATTTCTCCCTGTGGAGAATTGTCAACATCCCATGTGGTGACACCTCATAAAGTATTCAACCTGATTTGAGGAACAACAGGATACCATATTTCTAGATCTTGGCACCTTGATGTCACATTTGCAGTTAAAAAGGAAATACCCGCCCCCCAAAAAAAGAGCAAATTTCCTTTGAAAGAGCAATTTTCACTTCTCCCAATCCAGATAAATTCAAAAACTCCAAACTGACTACCATCAAATCGATGCTGACTCATAGAGACCTTACAAAGAGGGACAACATAGAACTGCCTCCATATTTCTGAGACTGTAACTCTTCATTTTTTTAATAAATCATTTTATTGGGGGCTCATACAACTCCCATCACAATCCATACATACATCAATTGTAGGCAGGCCACATTTGCACACTTCTTGCCATCATCACTCTCTAAACATCCTCCCTCCACTTAGGCCCCCAGTACCAGCTCCCCATATTTCCCTTCTTTCACTCATCTGTGTTAGTCCGGGTAAACTAGAGCAACAAATTCATAGACACACATATGGATATAAGGAAAAGGTTTATATACAAGAGGGCTAGAACATTAAGAAAGCATCCCAACCCAGTCTAGTTCAAAGTCCGATAGTAGCCTGTATGCCTGATATCAGTCTATAATGTCTCCTTCCAACTCATGAAGTCACAGGCCAGTGGGTGCAGAATCCCAGCACTGGCAGGGGTCTCCCTATGGCTCCTCACTTCCAGATCTCAGGGTCCATCAACAGCATCCAGTGGTGGTAGAGGCAACTCAGCACAGGCAGGGCTCTCCATGTGGTTTTGCTAGCTTCAGAGGGTTGGTTCCATCAGGGTAAGGCTGTGTGGCTTCTCCTCTGGCTCCTTCAGCTCCTTGGAAGCTGCCATCTTGTCTTGTCTGAAATCCATCATCTCTGAGACTAACTACCCAAAACTGGGGAGATAGCTCCTCATCTCCATGAGTGAAATATCTTGAGATTTCCCAGAAGTCTCAGGAGAAAGCCAGGCCCACACAGAGGACTCATTGGCTACTCAATGGCTATCTCCAGATTAATAGGCTAGATTCCAATCCTACATCTCAATCATGAAATTAACATAAGCACATGACCACCACACTATCCCCCTCCCATAAACCCTTAATAATTTACAAATTGTTTTTACTTTTTCATATTGTACACTGTCCACAGTATCCCTTTACTCACTTCCCTGTTGTCTGTACCCCAGAGAGGACGTTATATGTAGATCCTTGAAATTGGTTCCCCCTTTCTATTTCACCACCCCTCCACCCTCCCAGTATCACCACTAGTCCTGAGAGATCATCTATCCTAAATCCCCCATGTTTCCGATGCCAATGAACATCCCCTGGTCTAGCTGGATTTGTCTGGTAGAATTGGGTCATGATAGAGGGTGAGAGGAATCATTTGAGAACGAGAGGAAAATTGCACATTTCATTGTTACTACACTGTACCTCAACTGGCTCATCTCCTCTCTGCAACCCCTCTGTAAGAGGGTGTCGTTTCCCTTATTGATGGACTTTGGGTCCCCAATCTGTACTTCCCCTTATTTATAATGATAAATTTTTCAGTTCTTTGATGCCTGATCCCTTGGACATCCCGAGGTCACACAGGATGGTGTACTTCTTCCATGTGGGCTGTGTTGCTTCTGAGCTGGATGGTCACTTGTTTACTGAAGCCTTTAAAACCCCAGAGGCAAGTCAGCCATATCTTTTTATAGCGAAGCACCACCAGCTTTCTTCACCATATGATACTGTAATTCTTAAAGGGGGTAGAAACTATGGTCTTTCTGGCATGGAGCAGCTCTTGGTTTTGAACTGCAGAACCAACAGTTAACCATTACAGCCAATTCAGTGCATTGCAGTCCAACTTACAACCATTATGCCACCAGGACTCCCCCCCAGGTAAACCAGATGGTCTTTTTACTTTTTAGGAGGAATAGAGGGATTATCAGAGGAAGCGCTAGGGAGGAGCATGTAAGTGGAAAAATGTAAGAGAGAAATGTGAAACTGTACCTGCTATCTTTGAATCATTCCAACTCATAGCAGCCCCTGTGTGTGGACTAACTGTATTTCATTGCATCTTTAAGACTGTGACTTTTTGTAAGCAGATCTTCAGCACTTTCTTCAGAAGCAACTTTGGGAAGTTTTGAATGGCCACTCTTTCTGTAGCAGCCAGGTTGATCACCCAAGGGTGTCCTCAAAACCCAAACCCCCACTCGTTGCCATTGAATCAATTCTAACTTACAGTGATTCCATGGGACAGGGGACAACTCCCCCTGTGAGTTTCAGAGACTGTAACTCTTTAAGGACTGCAAAGTCCCACTTTTCTCCCAAGGAGCAGCTGGTGGTTTCAAACTGCTGACCTGACAGTTAGTTGTCCAGTGCATAACCCACTTTACCACCAGGGTCCCTAAGGGTGTACTAGAGATAAACACATCGGTGCAGTGAGAGATACCTGTGGCCAAATCCCTACAGGAGGGAACAAGAGAGGATCAGTAACTTCTGTGTAGTTTCTTAGATGATGGTTTGATGTGCTTCTTTCTATCCAGTCTTCTACTCCCCACTTGGAAATTCAGGGATCCTTGTCAGTTGCCACTGCTCCAACTACTTTCCTGCTCCCTGTCTATGTGAACCTGGGTGAGGCCAGGGGTTGGGGAATTATTTAAAATTAAGTTACCCTGAATTTTATTTTTTACCTTAGGCCAGGTAAGTCTACTGAAAATCCTTATGGAGGAAGTCTGCAGAGAACACACAATGTGCAGATCCAGTGAACAATTTGTGAAGATCGAGCTTTCTAGAAGAGCAAAAACCTGCCTAGGGAGAATAGCTGCATACCTCCCTACAAGAATGCCACTAGATGCCATGGTACAATGTGTGCAGACTACACCACGGATATGCCCAGGAAGGCAAAGTGTATGGCACTTTTTCACACTGTTAATGACATAAAAGAGCATTCATTCTTGGTAAAACAAACAAGCAACTTTCAGAAACAAATCACCATATATTAACCTTTGTATCAAGCAACAAACCCAGCAATGAAGTTTTCCATCCTCGAATTCCCCAAATTGTCTTACAAAGGAAACATTGGTTGTGACGGTCATGTCCTCATGTTAATTTCATGGTTGAGATTGTAGGGGTGGTGTCTAGCCTGTTAATCTGGAGATAGCCATTGAGTAGCCAATGAGGCCTCTGTGTGGGCCTGGATTTCTCCTGAGAATTCTGGTAAATCTCGCGATATTTCCCTCATGAAGATGAAAAGCTATCTTCCCCAGTTGTGGGGAGTTAGCCTCAGAGACGATGAATCATGGACAAGACAAGATGGCAGCATCTGAGGAGCCAGAGGAGAAGCTACATCCTTTGCCCAGATGGAACAGACCTCTGAAGCTGGAGAGACCACATGGAGACCCCTGCCAGTGCTGAGCTGCTTCTTCCACCACTGGATGCTGTTGATGGACCCTGAACCCTGGAAGTGAGGAGCCATGGGGAGACCCCTGCCAGCACCGGGGTTCTGCACCCACTGACTTGTGACTTCGTGAGTCGGAAGGAGACATTATAGACTGATATCGGGCATATGGGCTAATATCGGACTTATGACTTTGAATTGGGCTGGGTTGGGATGCTTTCTCAGCGTTCCATTCCTTTTGTATATAAACCATTCCCTTATATCCATATGCGAGTCTATGTATTTGTTTCTCTAGTCTACCCGGACTGACACATGGGTGTTGAGGGGAATGAGGGTGGGAAAGATTTATGGCTTGATGGACAAGCAAAGGCAGGAAGAGAGTAATAACAGAAAAGATACTTATTTCCTTCACTGGACTCCCCAGTGTTTGTTTCTTCTTGATTAACTTCTCAAGTGGTTATCTGAGCAGCCTGTCTGTACTCCCACCTTTGTTAACACCTTTTCTTTGGGAGATAACACTTATTTTCTTCAATTGGCAGCTGTATGGGGTATTCAGTTTCCTTGCTGATAATGGCTTTCCATTTTCCCTGCAGCTCAACTACCTGCAAAAGTGAACTGATAGTCAAATTACAACTGACTACATCAACTTCATGGGCCATTTGAGAAAGAAAACACATACAAATCATTTGTTGTGCTTCCTTGATGGATGGTAATCCTAAACTTTCCCTTTTCATGTTAAAACTGGTGAGTAGTTAATCACATTCCTGGCAACCTGCTTTCCCCCTTAAGCTCATAATGTCCCTTGGAATATTAGCTGCTTTGATTTTTAACTCTTTTAATCTGGTGTTAGTGTTTCTTGCAACCTATTTCTCCTATCCTCCACCCAACTGGGGGCTGGCAGTCAAGGACACAGAAACCTGGCAAATTCTTCCTCTTGGGAAATTAGGCCTAGGTACAATGGAGAAAGCACAGACTTTTCTCCCTTTTTGTAAGGGTATGATTACCGAGGTAAGCCATCAGTTCAATCAGAAGAAGGTTGAACTGAAGCAGCAGCTATGTCTCTATACAATCTAGGGAAGTAGCTGGGAAATAGAGTCCTATGCTTGGAACTTGAAGAGCTAATTTCTCCCTTTTCAGTGGTTCCACACACAAACACTCTTATGCTGTTGGCATTAAATGCTGCCGAGACCTTGGGACTGAAAGAAGTTATGATCATCAGCTGTGTTTATGGAATGAAAGGACCAGCAAGTAAATAGAAAACGCCAATGCATTTGGGCTTGATTGTTATGGAGCAAATTTCCTGTGGCGGTGGTACATCTCTCCTACCAGGAGTGATTCAATCACAGTTTGGAATTTTGGAGACTTCAAAAGTGGAACCTCGAGGATGATATTCTTGGCTGTTCCCGCCAGAGAGTGTGTATTAGAATGAGGGCAACGCTTCTAGATTCCAGACTCAAGACAATTAGCTGAAAATGATTAAGTGTTTGGTCTGCACCAGTAGGACCTTCTTTTTGGAGATGTTTTCTAAGCCACAGGAAGTAAATGAAGTTTTCCCCAAGAGGACCTGGAGCAGAAAGTCCATTCAATAATTATCAATTCCGAACATATTCTGTGCCAGGCTAGGGATGCAAAGATGAGTAAATCATTTTCTCCCTTGGTGTAATTGGAGAAAAAGACTTGCAGGCAAAGAATTGCCACACAGTGTGAGAAGTGGGAAAAGAAAAGTTTATGCAAAGGACGATGGAACTATTTAGGTACAGAAAATAACGTTGTTAGTAAAGAGAAGGGGGGCTTGCAAGGTTGTATTAGAGCTGGGTTATATTTGAACTCATGTGTTAGATTAGGAAACAAGTAGTGTTCAAAACAGATGTTCAGATACAGATATTGAAATCAGATCACATACCCAGGGGGCATCCACCACCTGTCTGTTAGGGAAGGTTTGCATGTTGGTATGATGATAAACAGATTTCAGGAGAGGTACTAGGTTAAGAATGAGTAAGAAGAAAGGCCTGACAATCTTCTTTCAACCCTTAGTTAATGAAAACCCCATTGATGACAATAATTCTGTCTGCAACTGATGATGGGGATGGTATAGGGTTGAGTAGCATTTTCATGGGGTCAGCACGAGTTTGTGCTGATCACAGCAGCCGTGTTAGTCTGGATAGACTAGAGAAACAAACCCAGGGAGACTCATAGATGTATAGGAAAGAGGTTTATGTCTTGGAAATGAACATGGCAACATATGTACAAATATACTTGATATGTTAATGTATGGAATGCCACAAGAGCTTTAAGAGCTCCCAATTAAATGATGGGAAAAATAACAATAAAAAGACCTTTAGATAGAGAGTAATTATATATTAAGAAAACATCCCAGCCAAGACCAAGTCCTTAATTCCAATGTTAGCCCATATGTCTGATACCAGTCTATAAATTCCTCTTCAGACTCACGCAGCATATGCAATGATTCCGAATGCAGGAAAATCATAGGCTAGTGGGTATGCATCCAATGGTGTTGGAACATCTCAGCACTGGCATGCGTTTCCACATGGTTCCTCCAGCTCCAAGGCTCTGGCTCCATCAGCTTATCTCCATGTGGCTTGTCAACAGGAATGTCCCACAGGGAGAGTGTGTGTCCTGCTTTCCAGGAAGGAGACAGGAGTTCCCAGACTCCTCGGGAGAAAGTCATGCCCACACCAAGACTTCATTGGCTATTCGCCCCTTGACAGGCTCAACTCCCTCCCTTTGCTCAAGTCGACAGTAGATTATGTACCTCCGACAGTAGCCAACAGCCAACAGTGGTGAATTAGCATTGGAGTGCAGAAATCCATTTGATGTAAAGTTGGAAAAGGAAATTATAAAGGATTTGTCTGTTTAAAGAATCTGGAAGCAAGATCACAAGCCAGGAAAAGTAATATTTGAAACTAAAGAGATCCATGATGACATCATTGCTTCGAGAAGATAACCATGGCAGTGTTCAGGAAGGAGTCAGTCCAGGATCAGAGAGATACTGTAGGAGGCTTCAGTGGTTGCCCTGGTAAGTCATGAAGATGTGAATTCAAATGGTGTTAACAAGAGCAAGAGGAACAGAAGCTTCCATGCACAGCTGCATGCTAGAGAGGAAAAGGTTCGATAAAGAGTTGGAAATAAATAGTCTGAGGAGAGAGGGGTGGAATATAAACTGCTAGATAAAATAATGATTTTTATTCCATTCTGTCTCATGCAGTCTGACCTTGGAGCTCTCAGAGCCAAAGTTAGCCATTGAGAAGAGGAAGAGTGGGGAAAAGGCAAGACCTGTGTTAGATTGATTTCTCCACAGGAGCAAAATTAACGAAGTATAGATGACAGATAGGTATAATAACTACTCAGAGATAGACATTTATCACAAGGAAATGGCTCATGCAGTTATAGAGACTGGCAAGTCCATATGTGAGAACCTGGTGTCTGGCTGAGGCTTCTAACTCACCTGGTAGGATGGGTTAAGGAGCTAAAATTGGCAGGTTCAGATGGCAGGCTGCTTGCTCACGGGGGCTGTGGAAACTGGTGAGTACTAAAATCTATAGGTCAGAAAGCAAGCTGCTGTATCATATCTAAAGACCAGAAACCCTAAGGTGACATTGCATGCAGCCACACTTCCAAGGAAATTTGCTTTCAGCTGATCAGCTTCTTACATCAAAGCACAAAAGGGAGTATGTTTACCTAACATCTGACAATCCATTGGGCAGCCTGGCTTAACTCGTTGACACAAAGCCATCACATCTAACACCTTAACCATCACAGACTCCCACAAAATTCTTCGCCACCACCAAGGGCTTCTGATTGCAAAACAAGCCCTAGTTCAGGGAGAAGAAAAATTTCCATCTGGATTATATTTGGGGTATTTGACTAGTCCATGGAGCTTAGCTGCAATTATGAAATTATTAGACAACAGGGGTCTTTAATACCAACAGAGGACTATTCATTTATTTTAAGAAGGGCAGAGCCACATCCCAGGGGCAGAAAACTGCTCCATGGAAAGGATTTGAACAGATTGAACAACAAAAACAAAAGCCGAATGCATTTGGTTTGCTTTAAAAAAATGAGTATAACAGAGAAGGGATAGAAGGGGTAAATACAAATAGACAAAAATAAGATCAAGGTGGAGGCAGAGTCCAGAATAATCAAATGAGATGGGGAAAACAAGGTCACTGAAATGTATACCAGCCAGTCCTGCACAATTAGTACACCCTGGCTGCAAATGTGGTTCTGATTGTCTGGCAACCGAGGTCGAGGGGGAATATGATCACTTATAAGGACCACTGTTCTTGAATCTTAAAGATGGGTGGGAGAACTCTTCCTGCTATTTCTGAATAGGATTAAGCAACAGCATAACATTTCCTGCATTTTTGTGTCTCATGTTTTACTGTTCGGTGCCACTGTTCTGTTCTGATTCATAAGGACTCCATGTACAACAGAACCAAACGCTCCCCTGTCCTGTGCTGTCCTCTCAATCATTCTCATGTTTGAATGATGCTAGCCACTGTGCTAATTCCTCTCACCAACTCTTTCAATAGGCACGGCGAATTTCTGTGCAAACCCAAATCAGACTTATTACTATTGAGTCACTTCTGACTCATGGGGACCCAATAACAGCGGTTCTCCACCTGTGGGGTTGCGACTCCTTTGGGGGGCGAGTGACCCTTTCACAAGGGTCGCTTGATTCATAATAGTAGTAAGATTACAGTTACGAAGTAGCAATGAAACTAATTTGATGGTTGGGGGGTCACCACGACATGAGGACCTATATTAAAGGGTCATGTCATTAGGAAGGTTGAGAACCACTGCCCTACAGTACAGAGCAAAACTGTCCCCATGGGGTCTCCAATGTGGCAAATCTTTACAGGAGCATTTTCCTCCCTTAGAGAAGCTGGTGTGCTGCAACAATGACCTTTTGATTAACAGCCTAAAGTTTCACTTCAGTGCCACTCGGGATCCTTGCTGTATTAGGAATGATTTTAAGATTTTAAATCCTCTGAACTGCCGTCTTTTAATTCTCAAACATCTGTAAAAAGCAAGCAATATTTTCAGAGTGTTTTCAGTGGCCTGAGGCAACATGGTGAGGAGAAAAGAGAGTGTATGTAGATAGTAAAATGATGGTGATGCACTAGAACCAGGATCTCAGAGGTAGAGTGACTACAGACAGTCTACTAACAGAGAACGCTTAAAGGAGACATTGGAATTTGAACAAGTTGTAGCATTAACAAGTAGACAAATCTCATCTAGGACTGGAGTGGACCCAGCTTTTATCTGTCAAGCACGAGGCTCTCTTCTGGGAGCACCTGGAGGAGGTGTTAAACCAGGACCAAACACAGATTCCCCCAAGATGGTAGTGTTGACAGTGGACCATTTGCTGTTAGGCAGGAACTAGTGCAATCAGTGTAAAGAGAGTGTGGCAAAGCAGAAATCCCATCATGTGAATTCTACATTGAACTGGTGCATAATCCTTAAAAAGGGTCGCTTATCTTGAGAAAGGGGAAAGTAGCCTGGCATGACTCCTTCATTTTAAATTCACTGTGATCCCGACAAGCACAGTGAAGGGCTAACAGCATAATCAGAGACCAAAGCTGATTTCCAAATCCAGTTATTTTCTCACGACACATTATTTTCCTATTCAGTCTTCTAGCATAGTTTCATGTGAATTCTCATGAATGAACAAGATTGAGGTCTCCAAAGGTGAAGCCTCATCCTTATGCTTCTTTGAATGGATCAAAGGGCCCAATGCTGTGCTGAGTTCAGAGTGGAATTTAAATAAACTGTAACATTGATTTTCAATCGTGGCAATCTCCTGATCCTGAATGTCTGGCAAAGGGATCCCAGTGGATCACAGTATATTATTGCTTCCTTCTCCTGCCAGCATAGCTCAATCTAGGAAGAAAGGAAAGCAGGATGAGATGAGGGGATAAATTTTGAAGTCCTAGTGGAGTAGTGGTTATTCATTGGGCTGTCATCTGCATAGTTGGCAGTTCAAAAACACCACCAGCTCTGAGGGAGAAAGACTGGGCTTTCTACTCCTGTAAAGAGTTAGAAACTCAGAAACTCAGAGGTTGCTATGACTTGATGGCAGTAAGTTTGGTTTAGAGTTTGGTATAGTGGACCTTATCAGTTGGGACATACAAGTATCAGATTGACTATATCAATAGGAAGATATAATGGACAAGCTCAATCAGAGGCCAACTAGGATCATTAATTGCTCATGCACAAGTTCAGGTTGATGCTGAGGAAAATGAAAACAAATCCACAAGAGCCAAAATACAACCTTGAGTATATTCCACTTGAATTCAGAGACCATATCAAGAACAGACTTGAGACATTAATTGAACACTAATGAGAGGTGATATGACCATTTGTTGGACGACATCAAGAACACCAATATGAAGACAACAAAACTCATTAAGATGGCAAGAAAGAAAGGGAAAACCAAAATGGATGTCAGAAGAGACTCTAAAACTTGTCTGGAATGTTGAACAGCTAACACAGAAGAGAGCCACACTGAAAATATTAGCCAAAAAAACAAGGCTCCAGTAGGTAACTGGATACCAATTGAAATGTTATCTGTGTTGCAACCGATATAGCACTAGAAATATTCACTAGTTTATGTCAAGAAATTTGGTAGAGAGCTTCATGGTCAACCACTTGGAAGAGATCTGTATTTGTGCTCATTTGAAGAACAGTGACTTCTAAGATGAGAGTATTTATATGTGAACAATATAATTTACTCGTACAAAGTATGAATCTAGGAAAATTGTAAGTTGTAAAATGTGACACAGAATGTAAAAAGATTGACATTTCAGGTGGCAGTGAGCTGAAAAAGAATGATATTGGCCATTTTGACTCTGAAAACTATTTGGTGTACTATGCTGTGAATAACACACTCAAGAGGAATGACATTGCATTCATGATCAAAAGGACATTTCAAGGTCTATCTTGAAGTACAAGGCTATCTGTGATAGATTTTTTTCTGTGATAGATTAAGGACTATATCCACATATGATGAAATCCACTCAATACAACTAATATGCAAATTTATACACAAATCAGTAAGCTAGTGATGCCTACATACCTCTCTTCCATTCAGAATTGATCATCGCATGCAATCAAGATGCATTGCCAGTTATTGGGATTGGAATGAAAGAGTTTGGAAGCAATGAGGATGAAACAGTAATTGGAAAATATGAGCTTGGTGGTAGAGACAAAGTTGGAGATCACATTATAGAATTCTGCAAGAGCAATAACTTCATCAAAAATAACATTTTAATTTTTTTCCTATTTTGCGTTTAATCATTTTATTGGGGATTCTTACAGCAATTATCATAATCCATACATATTCCCTCTGGATCAAGCACATTTGTACATATGTTGCAATCATCATTTTCAAAACATTTTCTTTCTACTTGAGACCTTGTTACCAGTTCTTTTTTCCCCTTCCCTCCCACATGAATCCTTGATAATTTATAAATTATTATTATTATTATTTTTTTGTGGACATCACTGCCTCTGGTAGTCATGGGCGCTACCCAGTACCTCTCCTGAGAGCCGCCGCTGGATTTGAACCGCCAAGCCCGCAGGCTGCAGTCCTGCACTCAACCACTTACACCACCGGGGCTCAGCCCTATTTTTTCTTTTCTTATACTGATTTCTGTCTCCCTTTACCTACTTTTCTGTTGTTCATCCCCCCCAGGGGTGGGCTTATATTTGATCATTGTGATTGGTTGCTCCTATCTCTCCTTACCTCCCCGCTACCCTCCTTGTATCAGAACTCTCATTATTGGTCCTGAGGGGTTTTTCTGTCTTGGATCCCCTGTGTTGCAAGCTCTTTTCTGTACGAGTGTACACGCTCTGATCTAGTTGGGTTTATAAGGTCAAATTGGGGTCATGAGAGTGATGTGGAGGAAGCATTAAAGAACTAGAGAGGGCTGAGCCCCGGTGGCGTAGTGGTTGTGCGCGGGACTGCGGCCCACTGGGACGGAGGTTCAATTCCAGCAGTGGGGCTGGGCCTCCTACTCCCACCGCCGGAGAGCAGTGATGCTCACAAAAAAAAAAAAAAAAAAAAGAACTAGAGAAAAATTGTGGGTTTCGCCAGTGCCATACTGTACCAGAACTGCTTGTCTCTTCCTTGTGACCCTTCTGTAAGGGGATGTCCAATTGTCTACAGATGGGCTTTGGGTCTCTATTCTGCCCTCCCTTTCATTCACATTGATAAGATTTTTTTTTGTTCTGGGTCTTTGATACCTGATCCCATTGACACCTCAGGATCACACAGGATAGTGTGCTTCTTCCATGGGGGCTTTGTTACTTCTCAGCTAGATGACTGCGTATTTATCTTTAAGCCTTTAAGACTCCAGATGCTATATTCCTTGATAGTCGGGCACCATCAACTTTTTTTTTTTGCCATGTGGGCACCATCAGCTTTCTTCACCATATTTGCTTATGCCCTTATTTTGTCTTCTGAGATCATATTAGGGAGGTGAGCATCACCAAATGCCATGTTATTAGAACAAAGTATTCTTGCATTGAGGGAGTACTTGAGTAGAGGCCAAATACCTGCGTGCTACCTTAATACTTAATATTTAAATACGTGTCCATGGATCTCTCTCCTTATAATTATATAAAAATATACTCACATATGTACATGTCTGTATTTATACCTCTATAAATGTCCTTTGCCTCCTAGTCCTTTCCTCTATTTCCTTTTACTCCTCTTGTCCCCCTATCATGTTTGAATTTCTATTCAGCTTTCATTAATTCCTCTTGGCTACACTGCAATTGATCAAGCCCCACCAGGCATCCTATACCCTCTTCACCATCAATTTTACGTCACTCAGTTTTATCTTACCCCTAGATTTGTTGACTTTCTATTCTCCTCCCCCTGCCTTCACCCCTCCCATGTGCCCCTGGAACTGTTGGTCCCAAGGTTTTCCTCTCCAGATTTCTTGTCCATCCTATCTTATTTAAATAGGCTTGCAAAACCAAAAATAAACATAACAGCAAAACAAAACAAAAAGCAATGAAACAAGAAAAGCATGAATATCATTTTTCAACAACACAAAAAGTGACTAGACATTTGGGCTTCTCTAGAAAGAAGACGCAGAAATCAAATTGACTACATTTGTGGGAAGAAATGATGGAGAAGCTCAATATCAGCAGCTAAAACAAAGCCAGGGGATGACTGTGGAACAGACCATCAATTGCTCGTATCTAAGTTCAGGTTGAAGTTGAAGAAAATTAGAATAAGTCCACAAGAGCCAAAACATGCCTTTGGGGCTGTTCAACAGCAATTTGGAAAACATCTCAAGAATAGATTTGATGCATTAAACACTAATGAGACCTGATGAGCTGTGGATGACATCAGGAGCATCATACATGAAGAAAGCAAAAAGTCATTGTGGCGGTCATGTATCTGATATCAATTTCATGATTGGGATGTAGGGGTGGAGTTTAGCCTGTTAATCTGGAGATAGTAAAAAAGGCCTCTGTGAGAGCCTGGCTTTCTCCTGAGAATTCTGGGAAGTCTCATGGCATTTCCCAATTGAAGAAGAGAAACTTGACTCTCAGTCTCTTGGAGTCAGTCTACTGATAAGGTGGCAGCGTGTTGATCGATCCTGATTCCTGGAGAATGGAGGAGCTGGAGGAGAGGCCACATGAGCTTGCCCTGATGGAGGCAAACCTCTGGGGCTGGAGAAGACACGCAGAGACCCCTGCCTGAACTGAGATGCTTCTCTTGCCACCAGACACAGAAGAGTCTGCACCCACTGACCTGGTGCCATCGCATGTGCTTTGTAAGTCAGAAGTAGACTTTAGAGACTGGTATCAGACATATGGGCTAATATCGGACTTATGACCTTGGACTGGACTGGGTTGGGATGTTTTCTCAATGTTCCATTCCTCTTGTATATAAACCCGTTCCTTATATCCATATGCGTGTTCATGAATTTGTTTCTCTAGTTTACCCAGAATAACACAGTGATTGTGAGTTAAATAATTTCCTACCAACTTGTGAAAGGGTGGAGTCTAGCCTGGCAATCGGGTTGCAACTTGATGACCTCATTTGGAGACATGAAGGAGATAAATTGCTTACTGGAGGCCAGACAGACCCACTCCCTGCAAGGCATACCTGTTGACAAGCCCCTTGGAGCTACAACTGATAAAGCCAGTGCCCTGGAACTGGAAGAACCACTTGGAGACCCACAAAAGTGCTGCGAGGCTTCAATTATCTCTGAATCCACAGAACTTTCCACCCACTGGCCTCTGACCTTCCTACATTCAATGTCCTTTTGTGGCTGTGTGAGTCTAAAGAGGAATATTTGGACTTGTATCAATATATAGGGTAATATCAGACTTGGGGACTTCTTCTGCCCTCACTGGGATATTTTCTTAATGTATAATTGATTTTTGATATAAAGTTTTCCCTTAAACACATTTGAGTGTCTATTGATTTGTTTTTCTAGTCAACACAGATTAACATAGTCATTAAAAAGACAGGAAAGAGAAGCTTTAAAGTGGATATCAAAAGAGGCTCTGAAACTTGTTCTCAATTGTAGCTAAGTTGTGATTGGAAGAAATAATGACGTCAAAGAGCTGGACAGAAAATTTCAAAGGGAAGCTCATGAAGACAAAGTAAAATATTATAATGAAATGTGTAAAGATATAGAGTTAGAAAACTAAGCATCAAGAACATGCTAAGCATATCTTAAATAAAAAAATCTATAGAAAAATCTATAGAAAATCTATAGAAAAATTTAAGTCTTGAGTTGCAATATTGAAAGATTCCATGGGCAAAGCACTGAATGATGCATGAAGCATCAAGAAAAAAATGCAAGGAATACACAGTACCAAAATGAAGTAGTCAACATCCAATCACTTCAGGAGGTATCATAGGAACAAGAACCAATGATGCTGAAGAAAGAAGCTTATTACCAAAACCAAGACTCTCAGAATTGATGGACTACCAACTGAAATGTTTTAACATGTTGTTGAAGCACTGGAAACATTCATTTGTCTCTGCCCAGAAATTCTAGGACAGCTACTTTGCGAACCAACTGGATAGGATCCGTATTTGCACCCATTCCAAAGAAAGGTAACCCAACATTATGCTCAAATTATAGAATAATATTCATTAATAATATCATGCAAGTAGAATTTTGCTGAACGTCACTCAACAATGGTTTCAGTAGTGCGTCAATGAGGAGCTTCCAGAAGTTCAGATCAGATTCAGAAAAGAATGCTGAACAAGGAATATCATTGCTAAAGCCACTAGTCCATCTGAGCTGAAAACAGAAGGCATCAGAAAGATGTCTACTTGTGTTTAATTGACTGTGCAAAGACATTCAACTGTGTGGATCATAATAAACTGGATAGCATTTTAAAGAATGGGAAATCCAGAAAAATTCATTGTATTCAGGTGAAATCTGTACACAAGCTAAGAGGCAGTTGCTTTAACAAAACGAGAGTGTACCGCATGGTTTAAAATTAGAAAAGTTGAATGTCATGGTTATATCATTTCACCATGCTCATTCAATCAGTATACTGAGCAAAGAATCTGAGAAGCTGGACTATATAAAGAAGAATGCAACATTAGGATAGGAGTAAGTCTCATTAACAATTGTAATTTATGGCCAAATTTTGCTGGTTGGAAATGAGGTAGACCAGAAGTGCTTAATGAAGATCCAGGATTGCAGCCTTGGTATGAATTTCAATTCAAAGTAAAGAAACCCAAAGTTCTCCCAACTGGACCAGTAGGTTGCATCATAATAAATGGAGAAAAGACTAGAAAACTAAAAGGAACCTAAAGTTTTTGAAGATTTAGTTTTACATAGATCTACAATCAACACTCATAGAAGTAATAATCAAGAAATTAAACAAGGTATTGCATTGGACAATTCTGCTCCACAAGACCAACATCACTTTGAGGGACACGACGTTCCTGAACAAGTCTATGTATTTTCCATCACTTCATATGCAGGAGAATGCTGGATGACGAGGGAAGACCAGGGAAGAACTAACGCATTTGAAATATGAAGGTGAAGACTATTGGAAATACTATGGACTATCAGAAAGAAAAACAAATGTGTCCTGGAAGAAGTAGGGTCATAATGTTCCTTATAAGTGAGGATAATAAGACTTCATCTCACAGACTTTGGTTATTCTTCAGGAGGGGCTAGTCCTAGGGAAAGACACTATGCCAAATAAAGTAGAGGGTCAGTGAACAAGAGAAACATCCTCAATGAGATGGATTGACAAAATATCTGTAACAATAGACTCAACCTAAAAGTGAGATTGGCACAAGACAGAGAAGTACTTTGTTTGTTCTGTTGTGTGTGGAGTTGTTCTGAGCCAAACTAACAAAATGTCACTTAAAAACAATGAAAGATCCCATGAAAGAGTTGGTAGTAGGGTATTCCCAAAGTAGAAATGATAAAAAAGGCAGTGAATCGTGTGTGCAGAAAGAGGAGAATGAAGCAGGATTCCAAAAAGTAGCAGAGATGGCACAGTGTGATGGAGACCACACACTGCTAAGGGAAAGCTGGTGGAGTTGATTTCTCAAGCTCCCTTCTTGACTCAGGATGCTTGGGTGAGTTTACCAGTTCAGATGCACCTTTGACACAAGCTAGTTTGAGTGGGGAATCTTTTCCTGGCAACAGAAAAATCTAGCTCTGACAAATGATAATGAGTCACTTCATAAGCCTTCTAACTTTCTCGATAAGTTTGCAAATGTGTCACTTAGAAAATAGAGGTAAAACAAGGTCCAAGAATTTGCTTAAATTCATAGTTACTGAGTGTTAGAGGTTAAAATCAGGACTGTCTGGCTCCATAGATTCAGAGCTCTTTTTACTGTGCTAGATAATATAGCAGCTGTTGAGATGGCACAGACACATGGTGATCTCAAGAACATGGAAACACTGCCCAATCCTCCTTCATCCTCACGAATATCAACATGTTTGAGTCTGTCCTTAGGGCCATTGTGCCAACCCATCTCAGAGTCAGTCACCTTCCTCTTTCCTGGAGGTTTTTTTGTTAGTCCGAGTTCTCTAGAGAAACAAAAGCAGGATGCTTATGACTGCGTGTGTGTGTGTGTGTGTGTGTGTGTGTGTACAGTGAGAAGGAATATAGCAGTTAATTAGTCCACACAGCAGTACAGAAGGTTCTATTCAATTAACATCTGTGGAACAGTGAATATACTAGAAGTCCTTCAATTCACTTGCGCTGCCTAGCCCAAGGTAAAGAAAGCAGACAGCAGATTTCACCCTCAGGCAAGGCAGGTAGTGTTTACCGAAACAAACAGCAACAAACAGCAGGGTAGGTCGCTAACAATCAGTAGCACAGGAGCTTTTTGAAGCAGGCCCCATGGGATCTCACAATGCAAGGCATACAGGCATCCACTTGCCTCAAACTCAAGTAATGTGCATACCATAATGTGCAAACCAGCAGTCTTGAAGGGACCTCAGGCTCTAGTTACATGATCCTTGGGTTGGCTTGGCCCACAGGTGGTGTAGCTTACAGGTTGAGACGAGAACTAGCAAAAGCAGCAGCATTCTACAGCACACTCTGATCACCAGAGGGCAAGAAAGAAGAGGGTAGGCCTTGCAGAATAATTTACCTCTCTGCCCTCTAATCCAACTGCAACATGACTAATCCCACATGTTCCTTTTGGCTGAGTTGGCACAATAAACCTAACTATAAGTTTCCTTCACCAAACATGATGTCATTCCCAGAGATCAATTCCTCCTGATGAAGCATTGAAGAATAAGCAAGCCAGACAATATTTTGTTGAGATTCATAAGTTTTCCATTGGCTAGTTTGGGGCAGTAAATGGCCAGGCCTTCCTTTCTTGTCTCTCTTGATCTGGGAATTTCACTGAAACCTGTCTGTTGTGGGTGACCCTGCTGACACTTGGCAGTGGCAGGGCTTCTAGCATTCTGAGAGCTGGAAACCACAGAATCACAAAGGAACAGAAGAGTGGTGGTACATTATATTAGGAAGCTTTAGAAAGTTCATGGAAAAATTCCATTTGTCAGCAGATGTTTTGAAGCCTGTAAGTGCTATCTTGTATATGTGCTATCTTGTTTTTAATTTCAAAGTACAAAACAAACAAATAAAGCAAATGGTTAAATAAAATCCTCTTTGGTCAGAGTTGGTAAGTCTAATCTGGGCCGTGCTCTTCTAAGTGGAAATTTAGTCTAAAAGGAGGAGGAGAAAGAAGAGGAGGAGAAATTAGTCAATATCTTTAGCTTTGGTTCAAAATTATTTTGAAATATAAAATACCTTCATAAAAATGCATTTCATTGATCTACATAAGTTTTGGGGCTTTGATTTTTCAGTTGAAATGAATAATTTTAGTTATAGTGATGTAAGGGAGAGAATGTGTCAGCCATGATTTACAGGACTACTTTCCAAGAGGTCCTAAGTGGTCAGCTTATCACTTGAATGATGAGACAACAGCATATCAGCACCATGTGTCAGCATCAGACCTTCTTAGAAGTCATGAGCCACGTGAGTTTAGTGAATAAATTACTGGAAAAGGTAGATATGAAGCTAGTCCAGGAGTGGACTCTGATCCAACTATTTTCTCTCTCTGTTGTTCTAGAGAAGTTCTTTTAACCTCTGATTTGAGGTTCCTGGTCCAGAAAAATAGTCATATTAATACAACAAAACCTAACCCATGGACTTTAAAGAACTTTCTATTATGAATGAGGTGAGGGTTTACAGAGCTGACCATTAGACTTACCTTCAGGACTGAATACATATTTGTTTGTCTCAGCTCATTCCTTGCAATAGCTCATGAACCATCGTGTATCCCATCTTCTCCCTGTGTTTCCTGTTTCCATGCTTTCCTTCCCAGCCTACTGAACTTTGTGGTTGGGTAAATGTTACCCTTTTGGTCTTAGATGGTTGATTGTTCTCCTATGGGCATCAGGTTATTTCCAGACCTGAGGAATGACTATAGGCCGTAATCTTGGGGGCCCCAGGGTCCCATCTGCCCTTATCAGACCAAGATGTCAGATCACTTTAATTTTTCCCCCCTTCTCCCCCCACTTTAATTTTTCTCAAAGGATTTTCATGAGCCATCCCATGACAAAAGCAGTTGTGATGGGTATGTGCGCCACCTATACAAGGCATGACTTTATTTCCTTTAGAGATACAAAAGCTGTTTGTTAGGAAACTTAGACCCACTAGAATGTTTCAGTAGGCCACATTCATTATTGTCTACAGGAGAAACGTTAAGGTTTAAAAGGTCAGAGGCATGTTTATGATGGTTTTATTATGCAGTGTAAGATAATATTATAGCCACGGCTGACAGCGAAGTGTGTGATTTAGAATTAATGTAGGACCCAGAGCAATAAAGAAAGATCAGCGTCACACAAATAGGTTTGAGTCATTTTCCTGCCTCCTCGTATTTCTTATGAATTCTTTCCTGATGCCCCTTCAAAAATGATTAGAAGTACAAGGAAAGGTCAAATTCACAAAGGAAAAACAAAACCCATCAAAGGAAAGGACGCAAGAAGAATTGAACTGTGGAGAAAGGGTATCAGCACGTTGCTAGAAGTGGAAAGGAGAAACAGTAGAGGCCGTGAATGGCAAAGGTATGAGAGAGCTGTGGGACAACCCATGAGGAGGCCCGACAGGAAGCAAGACACAGGACGTGCAAGATGTGGCGCACCAGGCACGGAAAGACAGAGGGGGCAGAGTTGGGGATGAAAGCAGAGGAACTGTGTCAATCTGCACAATGAGGTAAGGGAGCCCTAGAGCCCCCCAGGCACTTCTGTGGCTGGACAAATGTCCTCTGTGCTGTGCTCTAGCCTGGAAGGAGAAGGAAGTTGAACCTGAAAGGCAGACACAAAACCTTAAATGAGGGGTTGCGATTGTAGAGTCAGCAAGAGGAGTTCAAGCCCCAGCACCTCTAGTGCTGCCCTGAGAACCAAAAGGAGACACATATAAGCTGCCCAGCCAGTGAGGATAGAGCTGTGGACACTCTCAGGGAGCAGGCCCTTAGTTCTGGACATTTGTGCGCCACATACTGAACAACTGCACTCTTTCTCACAGAGAGAAACACACTCATGATGAGACTCAACCCTGTAGGTGAAACTTTCAGTCCATCTTTTTAACAGCTTTAAGAGTGAAAGAATAGCCAAAGAGGAAGAAATAAGAGAAGCCTCTCTAGTAGACAAGAGGCCAAAATCAGAAATGAGATTGAGAGAAGGGAGGGGGGAGGGCAGAGGGAGAGGCAGAGAGAGGGAGAAGGAGAGAGAGAGAGAGAGAGAGAGAGAGAGAGAGAGAGAGAGAGAAAATGGAATGTGGAAAACAATTAGGCAATACTGCATCTTCTGCCCCGCCCCTTCAGCAAAGTAAGAACAGATATTGCATCATAAAATGAGAATATAAAAGCCTAACCAAGGAACAACAGAAAGCTAGAAAGATTAATTGGAAGTGGAAATGACAGTGAAAAAACACAATGGGAGTTGTGGTAAAGGATAAATTTTGGGAATTATGTAGGAAGTAGAAGAAAAAGACTGTAGGAAAGAAAATAGCCCGAAGAGGAAATGTGCAGAAGAATCAGTATCTGATTAGACATTAAAGGAGCAAAAGATAGAAACTGGAGAGGAGCGAACTGTCAAAGAAACAAGAAACATTTCCCAGAACTAAATACAAATGCTGTGCACTCGGCTTGAAAGCCCCACCTGATCAATTTGAAAAGAACCACACAAAGAAAACGATTGTGAAATTCCAGTCCCCTTGAACAAAGAATATACATTGCAAGCGTCCAACGGGGAAAATAAAAAGAGATTGCACACAAAAGCTCAGCAATTAGACAGGCATCGAGCGGTAAAAGCCAGATAACAATGCCTTTCAAATCCCGAGGGAAATCATTTTCAACCTAGAAATTTTACCTAACTGTCAATCAAGTATCAAGGTAGAATAGAGACATTTTCATATAATGAAAGGTCACATTAACTTCCCTTTTCCTTCCTGCTTTCTTAAAGCACTACTGGGCTATGCACTCTTTCAATTGAAGGCGTCAAGAATTTGAAAGAGGAGACATGGAATCCAGAAGACAGTATATTCAGCACAGGTAAGCTGAGAGCGGGGAAGGAGGGAAGAGCCACAGAGGTGAACAGAATGGGAGGAGCGAGAACACATCTGATGGATCATTGACCTCATAGAATGGTATTGAGAAGTTCATAAACAGGGAAGTTGGAGAATGGATAGCAAAAAGCAATGGCTCACTTAAAAACCAAGGAAATGTATCCATTGTACATGAATTGAGGTATATATAGTGAAGGATCACAAATAGGTGAATAGTGTCACCGTTTATTTGGCTTAATGTTTTATGTAACTTACAGCCTCATCCGTCCATTCAATAAAGAAGAGAATTTTACTTTATAAACGAAGGAGCCCTGGCATTGTGTGGGTTAGGTGTCGGGCTGCTAACCACAAGGTCGGTAGCTCAAAGCCATCACCTGCTTTTCCAGAGAAAGCTGAGGATGTCTGGTCCCCTAAGACTTAAAGAGTCTCAAAACTGGGATCATTCTAGGCCAGAATTGACTCAGTGGCGGAGTGTTTGTTGGGTATGATACAAAAGCACTAGACTAGGAGATATACACGAGAACAACTATGTGTGTGTGTGTGTGTGTGTGCAATACACTTCATAGGGCAATAAAGGTAAGGTGCAATTGAGATGGAGTCAATTACTCTTGTCGTTCTAGTCGTAAATCTTTATGGGACGCATTATAATTCTGTATTCTATGCCTGTGGCTATGAGATTGGATTTTGGAAGGGGGTTCTCTGTTACCGGTTGCTGCTGGGATTAAATCTTGACTTTAGTAGAGGGTGTGAATCAATTCATACTTTGTTTCCTTGGGCTCATCCTTTTTCAGGGGTCCTCAAACTTGTTAAACAGGGGGCTAGTTCACTGTCCCTCAGACCGGACTATAGTTAAAAAAAAACAATCAAACAAAAATTATAAACAAACTCACTGCGGGCTCAGGACAGCAGTGGTGGCAAAAATACCCAGCGGGCCAGACAAATGCCCTCGGTGGGCCAGATAAATGCCCTTGGTGGGCCACACGTTGCCCACGGGCCATAGTTTGAGGACCCCTGTATGACTTCATCAGGCAATGAAGACACCATCCTTCATTTTCTTTGGGGGTGCTTTCAACTGAAAGACCAAAGCGATACCTCCATCAAAGTCATTCATTAGTGTAAAAGCATCTTCGCGAACATACAGAGGAATCCCAGGACAATTGGAAGAGGACATCCAAGATCTTTACTTGAAGTGAAGGAAGCAGCCCGAACCAGAAATGGTGACAGAACAGCGGGGAGAGCCTGGGGTGCCTGCTCCTCATCTGGCATGGGATGATGGGATGGGAAAGTGTAGCGGCACAGTTTGACTTTCTGTTCCACGGAGTCAAAGGACCAAGGACCATGTCACTGAGAGGCTGAGAACAGAAAGATATTTGATTGCTGGCTGAGGAGAGATGTTGCTGTGGACTGCTCCTGTGTGCTGATCTTGATTTGTGGTGATCTCTTCAGGTTTTCAGCTGCTCCTTCCTTTGACATGGGGAGCTGAGTCCTTTTTTTTGGGGGGGGGTACATCACTGCCCTCTGGTGGTTGTGGGAGCTACCCAGCACTGCTCCTGAAAGCCACTGCTGGATTTGAATCGCCAAGCCCGCAGGCCACAGTCCTGCACTCAACCACTTACGCCACCAGAGCTCAGCCCTGAGTCCTTCTTTATTGTCTGTTTTTAGTACTGTTCAGTTTGGGTGACCCTGCTGGCATTTGAAATACCAGTGACATAGTTCTAGCATCATAGCCACACTCAAGCCACCATAACATGACAAACTGATGGACAAGAGGAGGGTCCTCAATAAGTCAATTGCCACGCTGGTTACAAAAATGGACTCAGACATGGGAACAATTGTAAGGATGGTGCAGAGTGTGCAGTGCTCTGTTCTGGGGTGCACAGTGTTGCTATGGTTGGAACTGACTTGATGGCACCTGACCACTATGACAACAGTAGCTCCCCTAATACTTTCCCCAAATCTTGAGTATGAACGAACCCCACATACAACAACGCCAACTCTCCCAATACTTCCCCATAATCTCGAGTATGCTAGAACCCTACAGAGAAGTAGAGTGCTGTGAGAGGAATGGTTGGTGTCAGACGAAGGTAAAAAGGGATGGCAGTGGGTGTCTGGCTCCTGTCTCATGACAATAGGGAAGCCAGAGGAGGTCAGATTTGACCAGACACCTTTTCTGCCATTTATTACCGTAAAGAGGAGAGAGCAGCTCTGTTGCAGAGTCAACCACAGCTATTACTGTAACAGAATACTATAACTGATGTTTATAAGAATGACTTCGGGCTTCTAAGGAAGAAAAAAAGACTTGAAATTTTCCATTTTCCCGTATAGAAAAAAGGTCCAATTTTCATTAGAAAAAGTTCCCTGTCAACCCCCGCCTCAATTATTTTAATCACCTTCAGGGTTCTGAGGAAGACTGCTGAGCCCAAGATTTTCTGAGCCCATTGACTAGTGAAAGGGGCTCGTTAGCATTGTCTGAAATGGGGGTTTGCTGCAGATCATATGCAAAGCTCAGCGAATCCAGGCTTAAAAGTTAGGATAAGAATACAGAGATGACATCTCTGGAAATAAAATCAGGGAATGCCTGAGGGAATCATTTAAACCCTTGGTGACCCATGGAACATATGTCACCTGCCAACATTTTCACCTCTGAGGTTTCTTGGGAAGTTGTTGTCCCAGTAGGACCACCTGCTGGGAACTGTATAGCTATGAGTCTGAAGGAATGGGCCTCCTTTCACCAGTCCTATCATCAGAGTCCATTGGGACATCCATGTACCATGTAATTGTACCCAAAGTCACATCATCTCAAAAAAAAAAAAAAAGACTTCTCCTTGATTCCAGCCTTCTGTTGATGAAAGCAACACAGTACAGTACCAACAAAAAATTCAGAGCAGAGGGCTGAGCCCTGGTGGTGTAAGCGGTTGAGTGCAGAACTGCAGCTTGAAAGCTTGGTGGTTCAAATCCAGCGGCGGCTGGGTAGCGCCCACGACTACCAGAGACAGTGATGCCCACACACACAAAAAAAAAATTTAAAAAAAATTCAGAGCAGAAAATAATTCAGCCATGACAGGATTAAAGCTTTCATCCTGTGCTACTCACTGAGTTGAGGGAAAAAAAAATCTTGTCATACATCTCATTCTTGTATTTTCTGTACTCTGAACAGGAGGTATCCATATCTACCACTGAAATAAATTTGAAAGGGAAAAGGGTATGTTCCAAAGAAAATCAACCTGGAAATGGATGAAGCAGAAGACAAAGATTTCTGCTTAGCATTTCTCTCTAAAATATGGTATGAAATCATTTTCCAAAGAAAAGAAAACATGGATGCTAGTATAGGTATTTTGGA
Organism: Nesogale talazaci; assembly: GCA_004026705.1. NCBI lineage: Eukaryota > Metazoa > Chordata > Mammalia > Afrosoricida > Tenrecidae > Nesogale > Nesogale talazaci. The sequence continues at coordinate 9,725 of PVJH01007371.1, read as the reverse complement.
GAGTAAAGAGTTTGACTGCTGAGGATATTAGAACAGGAGTTTGCTAAGGACAATGTGAAACATGGAAGACCCCGCTGAACTCTGAATTTGGAAGTACAATCAACCTTTCCCCATTCAGGAGGCCTGCATCAACCTTGGATCCACAATACTGTGTGTGTTAGTCCAGGTAGACTAGAGAAACAAATTCAAAAGAACACATATGTATATAAGGGAGAGGCTTAAATACAAGAAGAATGGAACATTCAGAAAGCATCCCAGCCCTATCTAGTCCAAGGTCATAAGTCTGAGAGTAGCCCATGGGTCCAATAATACCAATCCATAAGACTCATGGAGCACAGGCAATGACACGGGGACAATCACAGGCCAGTAGGTGCAGAGTCTTGTGCTTCCACTGACAGTTGAAGCATCTCCGCACTGACAGGGGCCTCTCGGTGACTTCTCAAGCATCTCAGCACTGGCAGGAGTGGCTACATGGCTTTCTGGCTTCAGAGGTCTGGTTATATCAGGGTAAGCTCTAAGTTTCTTACGGAGGAAATATGGTCAGATTTCCCAGAATTCTCAAGAGAAAGCCGTGCCCACACAGAGGTCTCATTGGCTGTCTCTAGACTCCAGATTGACAGGCTAGACTCCACTCCCACGCCTGAAATTGACACCAGATTAGTGACCACCACACTGTGTGAGTATGGTGGGGTATGGTGGGGCTACTTTGAACTGCTGACCACAGGCTAGCAACTGAGAACTTCACCACTGTGCCACAGAGGTTTATTCTTTTATTAGCTAGGTGCTAAGATATATTTCAAATACCTTTTCTTTCATAAATGCTGTATTAAATATTGGTCTTTTTAAAAAAGTATTTAAAAAAATTTTTTGCTATTACTATTACTTTTATTTTTGTTTTTGCATATTTTTCCTCATATGAAATTCAGGATAGGTAAACCTATACAGACAGTAACTGATGTGTTAGACAGGGTTCTCTAGAGAAACAAAACCAGTATTATATATATTATGATTATATATACTGCTTATCTCTATCTCTATAGAGATATGAATAGATATATAGATAGGGATGGATATATACAGCACAAAGGAATGTAACACCTAATTAGTCTGGGAACAGTATGGAGGACTCAGTTCACTTCACTTCCATGGAACAGTCAATATACTGAAAGTTCTTCAACTCAGGAGCGCTGTTGGGTTCAAGGTCAAGGGAGCAGACAGCTGGGTCTTTCCTTAGGCAATGCAGGCAGTCCAATGATAGGCAGCAAATAGTAGGGCAGGTCACTGTCAGCAGCTCAGGAACTCAATGAAGCAGACCAAGATGGGATATCCAAGTCAAGCAATCCAAGACACAAATTCGAAAACCTGAAGATCAAGCAATGTAGGCACCAGCAATGTGTCAAAGCAGGTCTCAAAGGAACATCAAGCTCTAGCAACACAATCTGTGGTTGTCTGTCCCACAGGTAGTGTAGCTCACAAGTTGATGCAGAGAACCAGCTAAAGCAACTGATTACCAGAGAGTGAGAGACAGGGGCAGGGCTTGCTAAGCCATTTATCTCTTTGTCCTCCAATCAAACTGTGTCCTGATTAATCCCACATGTTCTTATTGGCGAGGTTGGCACAATAGACCTACATAAGACCACAGGTTTACTAGTTTTGGGGGAAGTATAACAGGAAAGGGGGGGGAAGCTTTTAATAAGCAGTACACAAAAGAAGAAAATGTTCTCAAATTAACTGTAGTGATGCTTGTACAGGTCTTTTTAATATATTATATGATCTGTGATAATAAACTGCTAAAATAATAATAGTGAAGTACCTTTTTGAGTCTGATAGTTTTACATGACAAATTCTATTATGTCTTCTCCATGATTTCTACGGGCTGGTATCTACATGATGGCAGTGGGTTTGGTATTTGGGTTTGTTGGTGGTGTTGGGTGGCACTGAGTTGGCTGTGATGCCCAGTGACCTGAAGCACAACAGAAAGCAACAGAAAGCAATGTCCTGCGTCATTCTCGAAATTGTTCCATGCCTCAGCCCATTGTTGCAGCTACATCCCATTGAGGGCCTTCTTTTCACCGCCTCTGCGCTTTACCAACTGTGATGTCCTTATCCAGGGACTGGTCTCTCCTGACCATGTGTCCAAAGTATGTAAGGCAATGTCTTGCTACCCTTACCTCCAAGGAGCACTCTGACCAATTTTGGCTAGGCCTGATCTAATTTTGGTGAGCTCTTGAGGCACAGGGATTACAGTGGTTGGCTGCTAGCTGAAAAGGTGGTAGTTTGAACCTGCTACCTCTTCTGTGTGAGAAAAGTGAGGTAGACTATGCATAAAGATGTATAGGCTTGGAAACCCTATGGGGAAGTTTGACTGTGTCCTATAGGGTGTCTACGAGTGTGAGCTGACTTGATCTTGAGGGTGGTGAGACTTGGTCTCAAGCACTTGCGGCATATTATCAGGAAAGTGCAGTCCCTAGAAAAGATATCACGCCTCATTAAAGAAGAAGCCCAGTGAAATAGAGGAAGCTCCTTATTGAAATGACAGACATAGTGACTCTAACTATGGGCTCAAATAGTAACAACTGTGAGAACGGCACAGGGCTTGGCAGTGTTTCCTTCGGTTGCAGATAAGGTTTCTCTGAATAGGAACTGACTTGACCACACCTAACGACAGCATAGTTAGCTTTTCTTTGTTGGATGTACAGCTATAATCTCCCAAGATGTCCATGTCCTAACGCCTGGGACCTGTGGGTATTACCTTATATTGCAAAATGTGATTAAGTTAAAGATCTGGAGATGGGGAGATGGTCTTTAAATATCAGTGTGAGCTCTAAATGCCATCACTGGTATCTTCATAGGAGAGACAGAGACATTCTCTGGAGGAGGAGAAAACAGCATTATTATGAAAGCAGAGGTTGAAATGATATAGCCAGAAGTCAAGGAATGCTGGCAGCCACCAGCATTCTTGAAGTTGCAAGAACCAATGAGCAGAGCTGTGTCTGGAGCCTTGAGAGGTCACACAGCCCCACACATACAACTTGATACACTCCAGAGAAATGGATTTCACACTTTTGGCCTCTAGAATGGTGAGCGAATAGCCACACTCATGTATAAGTTGAGTTTTTCAGGACATTTTTTGTTTGTTTTTTGTATTTTGGGCATCACTGCCATCTGGTGGTAGGAGTAGGAGGCCCAGCCTTTGCTCCTGTGGAGCCGCTGCTGGAATTGAACCTCTATCCCAGAGGACTGCTGTACCATGCACAACCACTATGCCACTGGGGCTCATCCCCTTTCAGGATATTTTTAAAGCAGTTTTTGTGGTAAAATTTGGTGCCTCAGCTGATATTCAGGTTGACTTATACTCAAGTATATATGGTAATTGTATATTTTTAAGCCAAGAAATCTTGGGTCCATGCAACCCATCGCAATGAGAGTCCAACAGGATGAGAAAATTAATGTGTTTCACCCACCCCAAGCTCTTAATTTTAAGCAGAGGAGAGCTGGTCATCAAGCCGTTAGACAGCAAAGCTACAGTTTAGCCACCACATGGCCAACGCCCAATGTCCTAACAATAGTCTAACCAGAGATAAACAGAGGTTTTCTACACTGGGAGGCATTTTCCCAGGGGGCAGGTTTAAAACAAGTTCAATGAGCCACTTCACATTTTGTTCTGGTTAGTTGTATGGATTTCTGTTACTTATAACCAGTCTCTGACCAAGATAATATCAAAGCCACTTGAATTAGTGAGCTTCTTCTAATCATACCTAGTATTTCAATCCTACTTGATTATTGTTATTACTCTGACCCCCTAGTAAATATCAATGTACAGCAACCCTATGGGATAAGGTAGAACTGCCTCTTGCTTTCTGAGCCTGTAACTATTTATGGGAGTAGAGACCTTGATCTTTCTCCTGATGATCAGTGGGTGGTTTAGAACTGCTAGTCTTATGGTTAGCAGCCCAAATTATAACCACTGTGCCATCAGGGATATTCTGTTTTTGGGTGCTGTCAAATAAATTCTGATTCATAGGAACCCTGTATGGCAGAACAGAGCCACCCCATAGAGTTTTCTTGACTGAAATAAAAAAAAAATCATTTTATTGGGGGCTCATACAACTCTTTTCACAATCAATACATACATCTATTGTAGGCACACCACATATGTACATTTGTTACCATCATCATTCTCGAAGCATCCTCCTTCTACTTAAGCCTTGGTATCAGTTCCTTATATTTTCCACCCCTCCCCTCTCCCCTTCCCTCATGAACCCTTGATAATTTGCAAATTATCATTATTTTGCCATATCGTATACTGTCTGATGTATCCCTTCACCCACTTCTCTGTTGTCCATATCCAAAGGAGGAGGTTCTATGTAGATCCCTGTAATCAGTTCCCCCTTTCTACTTCCCCTTCTCTCCATCCTCCTACTATTCCCACTCTCACCACTGGTCCTGAAGGAATCATCTGTCCTGAATTCTCCATGTTTCAGATCCCCTGGTCTAGCCAGATTTGTAAGGTAGAATTGGGATCATGATAGTGGGGTTAGGGAGGAAGAAGCATTTAAGTACAGGAAAGTTGCATATTTCATTGTTGCTACACTGTATCTTGACTGGCTTGTCTCCTCCCAGGGACCCTTCTGTAAGGATATGTCGCTGCACCTGCCAATGGGCTCTCAGGTTGTCAATATTTATTCCCCCTCATTTATAATGACATAATTTTTAGTTCTTTGATGCCTGATACCTGATCCTTTCCATGCCTCGTGGCCATACAGGCTGGTGTGCTTCTTCCATGTAGACTTTTTTGCTTCTGAGCTAGATGGCTGATTGTTTACTTTCAAGCCATTAAGACCCCAGATGCTATATCTTTTGATAGCCAAGCATGATCAGCTTTCTTCACCACTTTTGTTTATGCCCACATTTGTCTTTAATGATCATGTCGGGAAGGTGAGCCCCATGGAATTCTTGGCTGAATTTTTTATGGAAGCAGAACGTCAGGGTTTTTTTTCTACTATAGTTATGTAAAAGAAGACAGAGACTCAGCAAAATTCAGCCAACTCAATACAAATCCTGTATCTTATTTAGTGGCATTTGAAATTATTTCTTACTCGGTATTAATTTATTGGTATCTTTATTTTTTCAAAATCATGCATCTTTCTGGATACATTATTCTTTTTTCATATTATCCATTATGTGAACCAAGGGTTCCAATTTCATATTCATTTTTATAAAAGGAGAACAAAGGCACACACTGAATTTGGCTTAGTTTTTATTGGGGAAGCGTCCATGGTCCACAGTCCAGAATCATGGTATTAATGCTATTTGTCCAGTCATATCTTGAAGAACATAACCACTTTATAGACATTATCAACTCCTAGAGAACCAAGTTAACAGGAAACTCAATAACACTACTTCCAAAAATAGCATTTTCTTGATTGATACATCACTGTGATTCACTGACATGTACTAAAGGTTTCTAAAGGTTTTGTCACCCATTGTTTGACAGGAAAATTACCTCTGCAGGTTGCTACAGAGGTAGTAATACTGCAACAATTTTAAGCTTGGGTGAGAATGGCAATATTATTGTATATTTGAACCATGCCATAAATGCTTGGGTCTTTAATAGCATTTTCCAATACTGTATCTTTAAATTTAAAAAATTGTGAACACAACAAAAGTCTGCTCTCAATTATTGCTTCACTTCTTCAAAAGATCAATATTTGTCCTCTTTATGGAGAACTAGGGACCCTAGTGTTGTGATGGGCCATGGACTGAACTGCTAACTGCAAAGTCAACAGTTGGAACTCAACAGTTACTCCGGGGAATCCACTTGATGGCGATGTGCTAGGTTCTGTCTAGGCTATGGGGGCTTCAGGAGCCCTGGTGACACTGTCTGGTAAGCAGAGGACTGTGAGGCACCAGGGTCAGTAACTCAAACTCATCAGCTGCTCCCAGGGAGAAAGTTGAAGCCATCTCCTCCCACAGAGACTCACAGCCTGAGAAACCCTGTCTAGGGCTGCTCAGAGTCATTATTAACTTGATGGCAGTGAGCCACCCATTGTCAGGGAAAGATAGGACTTTCCCACAATTATATCTACTCCAAAATATTAAGTAAATATTAGTAACCATTTGCCAGCATCTGATGAGAGGCCAGAAGCTTATAGACATTCTCCCCTAGAAGTTCCATCTATCCAGAGACCTAGGACGATGGGTCACTTTCCCTGAAAGTTTTGGTTAAACAAGTCTCCAGTCTAAAGACAGCTAGGGTGAGGCTGCTGCCATCAGGAATCTTGAATTTGCCTATCTTATAAGATGTAGACCCAAATAACATTCCTCTCCTATTGCGTGCATGTGCCTACATTATACCTCCCATCATTTTATTATCTACAGCACTGCTCTGTCCTTGAACCTATGTCCTTTCCTATAATCTGGGGCTTACACATCCCAAGAAAGGATGTAAAAAAAGACTTCATTAATAATAAAGGTCTCTCACTCCATGCAGACCATCCAAACGGGACTGAGGTAAGAATGCTATCACGATATGTGTCTGATTCTATTATTTCTCTTTTTCTCATGCTCTCTATGGCTTTACTATAAGACTTAATTAATTATTGCCATGCAGTTGTGCCTACTGGACCCATGATACTAATGTCAGAGGTTAACTCCTCTGACAATCCGTGACCTCCATGTTGCTGCTCTGCAGTCATGACTCCATGCCTCTCCTGGATCAAGTGTATTCATCTAAGTCAACGAGATGGCATCCTTCAGCACCATGCACCCCCCCTGGGCTTTGATGACTTAGCACTTCTTGGGTTTTCTTCTACGTCTCTAGCATTCAAACTCTCTCAGTCTCCTTGCCAGGCTGGTCCATTTCAACTACTTCCCTATGTGTGTCATCATGACTTGGTTCTAGGGCTTCTCTCCTCTATTTTCTCCCTGATGGGCTCATCACATCTTCATCTTCAATGTCACATATATATTGCAATGATAAACAAATGCATATACTGTCTATACTTTAGATAGCTCCTCTGAATGACAGATCAGTAGACTTTTTAGCCTATTTTACTTTTCTAACTTCAACTTTCAATGTCCACAACTGAAGGCATGATCCCCTCTTCTGCTTCCCTGAGTCTCAATCTGGTCCTTTTCTAGGACCACCTCCAGGTTTCCTACCACAGCAAAAGTGGTTAGGGGAGCCTCCACTCACCCTTCTATCCCATTTTCATATCCAAACTATCAGCATGTTCTAAACCATGCAGCCTCCTGCCCTTCCTAAGTATTGTTTAAAATTCTCATTTCTTTTTCCATTCCACTGAAGTCAGTGGTTCCCTCATAGTTATCTGAATGCCTGTCAATTTTAGCATATCTTGTGGGCTCCCCTCATTCTCTGAACTCCAACTCTTCCTCATCAAGACTTTTCTCTTTACCTGGTTTCTCCTCTGCTCTAATTACTTCCAATTTCTCCAGCAGATCTCAGTTCTGGTGGCACTTCCTTCGATAAGCTGTATCCGTTAGGATCTGCACTGACAAATGATGGAAGTTGCTTCTAAACTAAACAGAAAAAACAATGTCCTAGAAAGATATTTGCAGTTCAAAGACAGGATGGTTATGCAGACCACAGAACTAAATTCCAGCATGGCCAAGAACAACCTAACCTAACTATGGCAGTTACATTAATTTGTGCCAACTTGAAGATATATAAAGGTGTAGGTGTGGAGTTTAGTCTGTCAACCAGGTCACAGCCTGATGATGACTCTTTGTGGGCATGGCCTTCTCAATAGAAGGGTCCAGGGAACTTTCCCCACCACTCCCCCACCCCTCTATTTTCACCTTTCGGCTGACGAGCCACTCTGTGACCTGCCAGAGCAGTGGAGATGAATCCACCACCATTGGATCCATGGGACTTTGCACCCATTGGTCTGTGATCTTCCTGCATTCTGCATCATTATATGTGACTTCCTGAATCTGAAGAGGGACTTATGGACTTGAGTGGGACTATTTGGGGATGTTTTCCTGATATACAATGACTTCTTGATATAAATCTCATTCTTTCACATATATGAGTATCACTGGACTTGTTTCTCTAGTCAACCTGGCTTAACACTAACATAACTTCACCTCAGAAACTGACCAACTGAACTCTACCATAAGTCATTGGACTTCAGAGTTGATACTAAGGCTCCGGTCCACTTCTGCTCTGGGTCATTTATCTCGAACCAGCTACAGCTAGTATAGCAAGATGAGAGTGAGAGGGTGGAAACAAGACAGAGATCTGGAGGAGGAGTGGGGAGGGTGAGAAACCCCACCCACCATCTCTGCTGCTCCCAATTCTGCTGTGAGGGCTGCTGAAGGGCAGAGTCCAGGCCACATGCTCAGAATCTAGCTGTAAGGGAAGCTAGAAAACCGAGTATCTGACATTTTCAACTTCTCTTGTGGGAAGGCTTTTCTGACTGCTCCATGGCTTACTTGTCATGTCAGAAATTCTCTATTTGAAAGGGGCTCAGATGTTGGAGCCAAAGAATATGCGTTCCTCTACAGCAGAGGTCCTCAAACTTTTTATACAGTGGGCCAGTTCACTATCCCTCAGACTGTTGGAGGGCTGCACTATAGTTAAAAAAAAAAATTTTTTTTTGAACAAATTCACTGAGGCCCCAGGCAGTGATGGCAAAACACCCGGCAGTGGGATAGATGTCCTTGGCCACATGGGGCTCATGGGCTGCAGTTTGAGGACGCCTGCTCTACAGACATCTTCCTGTTCTCCTTTAGAAGTTGAATTTCCTGACTGACTCTCACTGCAGCCTGTCTTCCTCCTTAAGGACACTGGTAAGAATGGCCATGTTATGTTTATGTGTGTGGTCTTGGTTTGGGGTTCTGCCTACCAGCTATTTCTTGCTCTGTCTGCTTTGGGAGGGGAAACTAAATGTGCTCATCCACATCAATGAGCCTTCCCCTCTTATTACAACGGAGGTGCTCAAGAATTGTTTTTACAAGCATACCATTCAATCTGTAAGAATTCATTTTTTCCCAACTAGATGATACCAGTGGGACACTTTTTCTCATGGAACAGATCTATTTTATGTGCCTCTTCCCTTTCCTCTTTCAGCCCAGCCCTATTGTGAGAGGGACAGAAGTTATTTATTTTGTAGACACTCCCTCACAGGGAACAGCCATTTGAATGGATTTGAAAATGCCTTTCACACTGAGCCAGTATATACAATGGTTTCTTCAATCCTCAGGCAAATACAGCGGGAGCCATTTCTATAAAACCTCATTTGAAGGTGGGTGCTCCTTTCACCCTCCTCTTTGATTGGGCGCTCAAGAGCACTCTTGGCTCCTCTCTCTCTGCCTGAGGGTTTAACTGCTCCCCTCCCTCTCAATTCTGTCCAGGGTAGCAGCTCATGGAGAAGCTAGCCCAGGCCAAATTGACCTCCTCAAGAAAAGCAACAAAGCCCACGTGGAAGAAGCACACTAGCATGTGGAATCATGAGGTGTCAAAAGGATGAGATATCAGGCTTCAAGAACTCAAAAGCATAATTTTGCATGCTCACTTTCCTGATATGATCCCTGAGGACAAATGTGTGCATATGCAAATGTGGTGAAGAAAGCTGATGGTGCCCGGCTACCAAAAGATATAGCATCTGGGGACTTAAAGGCTTGAGTAAACAAGCGGCCATTCAGCTCAGAAGCAATAAAGCCCACACGGAAGAAGCACACCAGCCTGTGTGATCATGAGG